>PVJA010012994.1:0-50593 GCA_004027025.1 Myocastor coypus
GATTAAATTTGAGACCATAGACAGTACTTTGTAGAACTGTTGTTAGTGTCAGCCTTCGGGACGAGTCACGGCCATTGCTTGGCCATTTTGCTTTCTGTGAAAGCCTGAGAGAATGTTTTTCTCTGGGTGACTCTCCTTAGATGCACTGCAGTTCATTCATCCCTTTCCTCTGAGGTCCCATAATCTCCTTGACCAGGAATTTTGGGACACCTCTGAGTTATAGGATATTACAGCACAGGTTCTCTTATATCCTGGGTCTTTATTGACCTTGAAGGACTAGGGCCAAAATATTGGCTATCCTTATAGCCCTTCTTTTTCTCCAATTGTCGGTAATATTGATTTAGAAGGGTAAATGTTTAATTGTTTGATCAATCTTATATACCTATATGTATTAATCTAAACTGATCTGATGATGAAAATATGTAATATAACCATTGTTAAATTTAAAGTATAAAAATATTTAAAAAATGAAAATTGTAATTTCTAACTTATTGAAGAATGAAAATTCCTTATAAGAAACAGTTTGCTGGAAAAGGTCTTTCTCTTTTATTTTCTGGCACTGAGGATTGAACTCCAGACCCTACTCTCTAGGTGGCCACTTACTCTACTGAGCTATCTCCCCAGTCCTGTGGGAAAGGTCTTTAATCATTGATCAGCATTGTTGCCTTAAAGAATATGAAGACTATCCTCAAGGTGGTTATGAATGTTTATTTTATTTCTTTGTATTTATAGTTTTTAATGAATTATTTTAGTACTTTTCTTCTGATTTTGATTAACAGTTGCTAATACATTTAAAGTAAGTTGACAAATGCTCAAAGTCTTCATCGCATGTGAAACTGCTATTATAAATAAAATTCTCATTGTAAGCTGATAAAATGCCAAAATTTATGATAAACAAATTAATAAATAAAATGTGAGAAAAGGTCTTAGAAGATTTATAGCATCTTCAGAATAGAAAGAAGGAAATCGGGGCCCCACTCCGACTGGCGACAGCAGCTTCGACTTCTCTGTGTGACTGTAGGATTAGATTTTTCCGAGGCACCACCATAACCAATTTTGTATGTGATCTTGATGAGTTTAAGATGCCCTGCCCTAGGACAAAGTAACCTGCTTATGCTATCTAGTTGTTGCACTAATAGTGATGTTCAAATGTTTTGTGATCTTACTGATTGTTAGGCTAATTAGTTCAACTTTTACTGACATACATATTTTTGAGCACCTCACTTTAAAAATCTGAATCTTCTTGAAATTGATTTTACTTTATGACTTATATATTTTCATTTTATATCTCTGTACATGCTCTATGTTTTCAATATTTTTACAAAGCTATTGTGTGTGTGTGTGTGTGTGTGTGTGTGTGTGTGTGTGTGCATGTAGGGTCTCACTACTCTGCTTGGAATAATAGTGATCCTCACGTTTTTCAGCCTCCCTAGTGCTGGGATTATGGTACTGTGCTACCATGCCCTAGCTCCATTTCCAGCTCAGCAAGCCAGGAGGGCGGGGACAGCACAGCATGTTGGGTCAGGGATCAAATCCTGACCCTTGTGTTTGTCTAAGCAGGCTTAGTTCCCTGAGCTATCTCACCAGCGCATGCTATTTCTTTATGAGATATTTTCTTTACCTCTAAAAATATTTTTGCCTCAAATTATGATATTCCAACATTATTAAAGGTAGATCACTTCATTTTTCCATTTGTGCATTAAACGTTTTCAGTTCTTGTGATTCTAAATATTCTACATTCTGATAAAAAAAAATTCCTCTCTTCTAAGTAGAATGACTGCTTTTTTGTGTGTTGTGCTGTTTAACTGTTTGCTATTTATTAGTAACTCTATATACATATAAAGTTTGTTTGTGCGGCCCGGCGGGATGGCTCAGTGGTCTAAAGCTCCTGCTTAGGAAAGCTTAGGTGGCTGCAGGGACCGCAGTTCGATCACCGGCACCACATGCTGCGCCAACCCTGCAGGGCAGGCTCGCCCCTGGCCAGAGGAAGTGAAGGAATCCGTGACATTCCCACATATGTCTCGTGGGCGCAGGGCCTCTGCTGCCAGCAGTAGCTGCAAAGGACGTTGCTTGACCTCTGGGAGCTGGGTGGTGCTGCGTTTGCTTCTGTGTTCTACACTAATGCACTTGTCCTCAGGTCTTTAAAGGAGTGGCCAGTTATTCCATTGCCATACTGAAAGACACTGATTTGAAACAGATACTGCCACATGGTGTAAAGTATTTGTGAAGTATATGGTGTTTTTATCTTATGTTTGGGTATTTCTGAATGTCTGGGCAGTACTTCTATGACTTATCAGTTACAGAACTGTCCATATTATGAAGTAATAACGAAATTCATTTTTTGTATTTTCAACTTTTCCAAAATATTGAAAAATTTATCAAAAATTCGAGTTGGGATTTGGAGGAAGCAATCGGAAAATGAATAACCTGGTAAGAACATTGTCTCCTTACATGGAATATTTTTCATATTGTCGTATAATTAGAGCTTGTTACGTCCTACATAATGTAATTGTACTTTAAATATGCATGATATAATTCATCATTTGATGTCCACTTGTGTATTGTCTTAGTGTTTACTAAGTTGTTTAGTAAAATGCTTAAATTGATAGTTATACATTCAGTATATTGGTGAGCTCTTAAATTTAATTCAAATATCAATTTTACAAGAATAGACATTTTATCTAAAGGAGATAATATCGCTATTTACTGCAAATTATGAAATTTAAAACAAGTGAATTCTCAAAGAAACTGGCAATTTAGGAGCAATTCTAATGAGAGATGTCGGGCCTAAAACAAGAGAAGAGAGCAATCACTTATATTTTCAAATACCCATTGAAGATCTGGAGTTTTAAGTTTTTCTTTTTTTTAATTTTATTTATTTATTTATTTCTTGTTTCAGAACCTTTGTTTGTCTATTCACTCATTTTTATGGCCAGCTCAGCCCGCCCCGAGAGCAGGGCTGGCGCAGCATGTGGTGCCGGGGATCGAACCGCGGTCCCTGAAGCCGTCCAAGCTTTCCCAAGCAGGTGCTTTAGACCACTGAGCCATCCCGCGGGGCCCAGGAGTTTTAAGTTTTATTCTGTTCTTATTTTAGAAATTTGCGTGAGTCTGTACAGACATAGACATATATATATACACACATTTGTAAATACCTGTCTCCATCTCTGTGTCTCTATCTCTGTCTCTGTCTATGTCTCTGTCTCTGTCTCTGTCTCTGTCTCTCTCTCTCTCTCTCTCTCTCTCTCTCTCTCTCTCTCTCTCTCTCTCTCTGTCCCTCTGTTATTCTTCTTACTGCTGGGACAAAATAACAGATAAATACAAGATAAAGAAGAAAGTCCTGTTTTAGCTGAGAGATTGTGGAAGTTGTAGTTTAGAGTCGCCTGGCTTTAAGTCAGGCATGGCACAGGGTCATGACACACTAAAAACAGTCCATGGCACTTCAGGCAGGGGACGGGAAGCTGCAACAAGCCTTCCCTTCCACACTGTGTCAACCAATGGACTAATCCACTGATCAAGAACCCACAGGCCAGTATCACTCCTCTGTAATCTAACTACATTCCCAAAGCCCCAGTTATGAGTCCATGGTACTTTGGGGGCCACACAGACCCAAGACATAAAGAGAGAGCAGAAGGGAGGGGAGATGGAGAAGCAGGTGAAGGAGAGGGAGAGGACAGGAAATAGACTGATTTAATGTTAGCAGCATTATAATAAAGGCATTATTTTAATAAAAAGCTGTAAATAGAATATATAAAGTGAAGGACAGTGAGTTAGGAAGATTAGGCACACAGATGATTTGGATCCCCAGATCAGGGCTAGTGTTCCCTCACATGTCTAGTCCCCTGTCCTAGTATTGTACTTGAAACTTAATCTATACAATGTTTTACAGTAGATTGATCCCCAATAAATAATTACTACCAATAATAATAGTAGATTAGTTATCTACTATTACATTGAGAGATAGTGAATAAAATATATAAAACATAAATAAAACAAATTTGAAAATGGCTACAGGTTTTAAAAAGTAACCAACATCTAAACAAAATCTGCTCAAAAATAATTGCTGGAAAGGAAGAAAATGCTAATTGCTTCAGGTAATTTCCTTAACACTAGTGATTTTATTGACTGAATAAATAAATAAATATTGAGATTTGAATGACAAGTAAAAAGCTCACTTTATAACTGAATTCAATTACCAAGTTTATCTCCATATAACAAACTCATTAGAACATATAGGTTTCAAAATTAAACATTATTTAATAGTCACAGGCCATCATTTAATAATAATTATTTTAGTCTCAAGCAAAATTGGCATCGACAGAAGCTACATGGAAAGCACAGCGTATAATAACCAAGAAAGATTACCAAAATGCTGCAGGACTAGCGAAAGATAAAGCACACCTCTACAAGGCATCTATCCAATCTTTCTTCATCATTGAGCCTCGCTCAGAAGGGCTGGCATCTGAAGCTGGGTGAGAAAACCTAACAAAATTAAAACTCCACATGGAAAGGATTCCACCATCTTTCTTTGAGCTCTCAGAACTTTGCCTTCCTACAGCATCTGTCTCTGCCATTTTGGAAACAATATGAGGAGGAATGGCACAATATTCTTCAAGGTGATTTCGTACAGAAATCCCACTCTCTGCTGAACTTTAAATTTGATTTAAAAAGTGGCTCCGGTAGGAGCATGCCTAGTATTTACATTTATTATCTTCCCTGGAAAACTCAAGGCTCAGTGATTATAACCTATAAAAAATTATCTTTCTCTTGGTCTTAAAGAATTAAGGTAACATTTAAAGTTGCAGTTCAAAGATCATTGTGTTTATTGCTCAGAAAAAATGAAATTTGTCTCCCCATTTCTGTTGTTACCAGAGAAAAAGAATCACCTGTGATTATGGTCTACGTAAAATGAAAGTCAGCATAAACCGAAAGATGTGTGAGCAAACATCTGTCCATCACAGAAGAAAAAGGTGCCTCTCCAAGTCACACTTAAGTGTAATTGAGGAATTACTATCATCATGAGCTGTTTCATGTTTGTTATTTTCCGGTCTGTCCATCAAAAGGAAAACAAAACCTCATGTCTACAACCGAAACTATCAACTAGGCGAAGCTTCTGGCCTTGCGGAGCACTGACATCTCTGTCTCCCATTTGTCATTTGATCTGAGGTTGTCAGCAAACAGATGTGTCCCTTAGCCTCAGGCACACTCTGAGTTCCTGGGGCAGCTGTTGCTATGACATTTGATGAAGGTTTGAAAAGTGAAGATAATATGATTTGTAGCTCTGTCCACATTAAGTGCTTGTGAGTAGAAAGCCAGAAGGGTGTATTCCCTGCTAATTTGTTAGTGTGCATTTTAAAAGATGCTTTTAGTTAAGTACATGAAACACCCTTTGCTGAACATATTTTTCTTGAATGTCTCCTCAAATGATTTACAGGGTGGTGTTGCATGCCTATAAAATTCCTCTGTTGAAGCCTTGATCTCTTATTTTCACGACAGAAGATGGTATAATTTCCAATATTGTGCTCCGCTAACGGCCAATGTGTTTGTTACTTATACCTTTCCATCATGTATTTCTATATAATGGGTAACTTTTTATGAGACTATTAGTAGAGGGATCCTAATAAGCCGTTCTGAATTTAGAAAAGTTGATACCATTTTTGGTTTGGGGCTACAAAATTGAGCTACATCTCTTGCATATGTGTTGTGTGTATGTGTGTTTGTGGGATTACATATGTGCTTGTGCTGTTCAATAAAAGTGATATGTAATTTAATCATAAGCACCAAATTTCCTATGTGTGCATTTTTATTACATGCATAATTGTTATTTAAAATGTGCCATACAGCCTAACCATTGACTTAGTGGGTTTTTGTTTATTTTTCCAATAGTATTGAGAAGTGTACACTTATTGCACATTTAATGGTGATATTTTCCCTTAATTCAATGATAGGAATTATTCTTCAGCTAGGAAGAATATAATTTGTTATATACTCATATGCATGTTCTAGTAAATCTTATAAAACATATGCATGAGGGCCAGTGAGATAGCTCAGTGGTCTAAAGAACCTGCTTGGGTAAGCATAGGCAGGCACAGGGGGCTGTGGTTTGATCCCAGACGCCACCACATGTTGTGCCAGCACCACCCTCAGCGTGGGCTGAGCTGGCAAAAAGAAAAGAAAAGAAGAGAAGAGAAGAGAAGAGAGGAGAGGAGAGGAGAGGAGAGGAGAAGAGAAGAGAAGAGAAGAGAAGAGAAGAGAAGAGAAGAGAAGAGAAGAGAAGAGAAGAGAAGAGAAGAGAAGAGAAGAGAAGAGAAAACATGTGCATGAATATCAGTTAGAAGTTAATTCTAAATATATATTTAACGTAGTCATTAAAAAATGACAATGAAAGAAGTGTTGAACTTCTTTGTTTTCATATATAAAAATCCCTAAGTGCCTTCATGTCCAAGGATAAACCTTGACACCATGCATAGAAATATTGTGTACTAGAAATGTGCTCGTAAGAAAAACAGGAAAAGTTCCCAAACCAACACAAGAAAGCAGAATTTTTATAAAGCCGTTCAGACATGCTTAGGAAATGTGAGGCCCTGCATTGATTTCTCAGCGCTCATTAATGAAATAAACAAATAACTGTCTCAAGAACTTGAATGTGCATTGCCTTCACAATGCTTTTAGAGCCTTATGAAGCAGTAATGAAGTTGTGGGAGTAAAAAGATTAACGGAGCAGGCTGGGAACAGCCTTCTGTGGCAAAAGCCCTGGGTCTACACAATTATCTGAGTTTCAATGGAAAAGAACCCTGGGCATCTGTGCGTGGCGCTCACTTGGCCTGTGTTCCTAGCACACTTCTGGTTCCAAGTGATGCCTGCAGTGTCTAGCAGGTGCCTATGACCTGTGGTGTAGCAGCATAGAGTGAGTGATGCCCAACACACCCCAAAAAGTAATGGAAAAGTATCAGAACAATGGTTACTGAATCAATGAAAAGAGCTCTAGGTAATTTCTTATTGTTCTTAAGCAATGTAAAACCCACAGGAAATAACATCACAAAAATCCCCCAACAGATGGTAAAGTATCTTAATCAAGTAAATTAAGGGATCATACATTTAAAAAATAAAATAGTAGGTTATTTGACATGACTGTAATTACATTGGATATATTGCTTTCAATAAACGTTAAAGGACAAATTAGCGGTAGTCCTGCCAACTACATTTCTAAATCTGCTCTTCAGGCTTATAATTAAAATGCTAAATTATTACTGCTGCAAATTAACAGTTTTAATGTAATGCATACATTGTAATCATCAGCAGTTAGTTGTTTTTTAAATGGTTTGTCTTATGCAAATTTAAACAATGTTCACCTCAGAAAGCAGCAGCACTAATAGCTTTTGCAGTAATTCTTGAGAAAACATGGAGAGGAGATTCTTTCATAGGGAACATTTCGCTAAAGGAGGAGAGACCCTGTTCTCAAGATAAGAGTTGAGTATTGAAGCAACAATTTTACTGCCCTTCTACAAACATTGAGGTGGAAGATGCAGTTAGACAGTCTCCAAAACTGCAGAAAGCCAGGATATGTTTGTCTGCTCTTGTCTCTCACTTTATTTCCTGCCATCTCATCTTGTTTCAGTTTAGTTCTCTTTAGACTACACTTCAAGAAAGACTTCTCTGGTCCAGAGCAACCTGTATTCTTACCTCTGATCAGTAATGTGAAATATATGATCCTGGTGACATGTCCAGTGCTAGAAGTCTAACATTCAGTTTGTGGAGTCAGCTGTTGTCTGCTCACCAACACCAGTTGGTGACCCTCTCACTTCGTCTGCAATCTGGATTTTGAGCCAAGTTTGTCTGTTCCCTGAGGTCAGCTGACTTTTCCTGTCACATATCCCTTTAAGAAGCTTACAGTCCTCAGTTCAGGCTTTATGTTTTTCCTGTACTTATACATGTAGAGCGACTTTCTATTGTCTTCGTTTGCAGGTCACATTGTTCCAGACAAGTCAGAGAATGTCTTTTTATTGCTAATTAAAAGAAGCCTTAAGTGACTGTCAAAGTGTCAGTCAAGAAAATGATAGCTGAAATGAATCTAGGCACAAGGCTGGGACTGGTGACAATGTGTTGTCTGTTCCAGCAGCCATGAATCAGAGATGACAGAAAGATGACAATGGGATTTTGTTGAGTGATAGACTTTATTGAAAAAATAACTCGCCAAACAGAAGTCTCTTCATATAGGGTTGAATATAATAATGTAAATATTCACACATTGCATAAAATGTCTTCCTGACAGTAAATTATAGATAAATTCACACAAGAAAACTTTTAGAACAAGATCTTTCAGGCATTTAATCATTCCATAATCTTCATTATTGAATGTAACTAAGTGTGAATGTGAATGTGGGGTTTCACAGGATCCTGAGGATGATGAATAGACTATAATAGTCATGCTGTTAGCAAAGAAGTAAACAGCAATAGGAAGAAAAGCAAGAAGCCATTTAACAACCACTGTTTATTTCCTAGCATCTTGTTTTGAAATTCTGCATAGTTGCTATTTTTTACCTCTTTAGATAAAAAATACACAAAATTATAAAATAGCCTTACTTATCTATTCAGCTGTCCAAGAAAATTAGCATTCCTAAAAAAAATATAAATGAGAAAAGTCAAAAGTGTAGAAAGAATGCACTAATACTTATTTATGGTCAACAGAACTTGTGTAACCATGAATTTATATTTCATTAAAAGTAAACTCTAAGTGCATTGAACATATGAGGCTCAAGGATGAGCTACATCATTTTGTAAATGTCAACCTCCTCATTCTTTTGTCATTAGGAATATTTATGTAGAACTATAGCTGGAAATACAATTTTGTATTTCTTTAACATCACACATTCATTTTTCATTCCCATTAAATTGACTAAAGTTATATTTTATTTGATACTGAGAGTAAACTTCAAGAGGAAATATTCTTAAAACATGAAGTGATGAAGCATAAGATAACTCCGTTATATCTCCTAAGGGCACAGAAACCATCAGCTATATAATGTTCCTAAATTTACATCAATGCTGCTATCCCATTTTCCTCACCAACTATAAAGAGCAGCTTGAGAAATATGACACTTTCAAGTGCTATTTGAACAGCCTAATGATTCATTCATTAGAGTTTCATCGTATATATTGTTAGCATGATCAAGGAGTGAATTTATCATACCCGATATCCCTCAAAAGCAGCTTTATAGCCTTTGCTACTAATGACATAAGATATATGAGTTCCTATTTTATGTAATCACTATTATGAAATTTAGGCTCTGTCTCATCAACTATTATGAGCTGTCTTTGATAACAATAACACAGAAAGATGACATACTTTTGAGGATTAATTCAATGCCACTTAGCATATGGAAGTTTTGAAAATTTCACTAGTTAGGTTAATATTTTTTTAAAGCATTTATTGTTTCAAAGTGAGATATTAAACATAATATTGTTTTGTAACATGTGGTCTTGAAGCAATAGTTATATATAACAGAAACAGAAGTATAATAAATAAAATAGAGTGTTACTTAGGGATAGAATACCTTGGCAATAATGGTAAAGTTATAATTAATTCTGCATGTGACAGCAGCATTTATTTCTAAAACACTGAAAGTATTTGGGACATTAAAAGTCATTAATTCACTTTATATTTTTTATATTTTGAATGATTGGATTCCTCTCTTCAAGTTTTTGAAGGATTAAATATGCATGTTAAAGACAGAAGTAAACTATAAATATATAAATACAGCATTTAATTGAAATAATTCTCCTTTGCTGTAGACATTCATCTGATTTATAATAGTGGGCATATATATGATATTTGAGAAATTCAATAAATCCCAATACATGTCATATCTATATTAAGTAGTATGCCTTCACAAAGGCAGTAAGAATTTTTTACAAATTAATTCATTACATTTTATAAATAAAATTATACCTATGTTTGTCACTACATTATATTTTGGAATATGCAGTGTTGGAGGATATATTGAAGAAATTCACAATTGCATTACCTCAAATTGTAGACATTTCTGTTGACAGAATATTAAAAATTTCTCATTAATTTTGCATAATTCATTATATTGGTATTTACAATTAGATATGTTGAACAACAACCTATTACATGTAACCCTTCTGTCTAAATAAAGCGGTATCTTTCCACTCACTTCCATCCAATTCCTACCCTAACTCTGGTATTAACCATTTTACTCTTTATTATTTGGGGTCCAAATTGTTAGATTTCACTAATGAGTAAAATCTTCCACATTTCTGGTTCTGTCCCTACTTTTCTTCCGTTGACACCTTGTCCTTTGGGTTCATCTACACTGCCATGAACAGCAACAGTTCCTTCTTTTAAAAGCTGCATAGTGTTGAACTGTCTGTGCATGGTCATTTTGGACATCTTCTGATGACAGATATTCAAGTTGTTCACCTATGTTGATGATTGGGTCAGATACTGCAGTGAGTGAAATCCTTTTAATAATTTCATTGGCAAGTAATCAGTTCCAGCCTTGGTATAAACAATTTAATTATTATGGCCCGAATTCAACAAGGCTGAATCCCCAAAACAATAGCTTATCTTCCCAATGAACACTTCTTCCTTCTACTCCACTGCAGCCCCCAGATACTGCTTCCTTTCACCTTTCCTGCACACACAAGAGAGCCTGCAATCAGCTCCTTGTGTGTTACTGAACCTGCCCATCATACTATGCCCCTATGCAGGGAGGGAGATTCGATCTCTCACATGCCGTGCCAGCCCCACCCCTGGGGCTTGCTGAGATGTGGAACTGAGACTCAGCATGGTGGT
This sequence comes from Myocastor coypus, assembly GCA_004027025.1. Lineage (NCBI taxonomy): Eukaryota > Metazoa > Chordata > Mammalia > Rodentia > Myocastoridae > Myocastor > Myocastor coypus. Next base: position 10,817 of record PVJA010012994.1, read on the forward strand.
ATGCACCTGTAATGCCAGTGCTTGGGAGGCTGAAAAGAGGAGGATCACTGTGAGTCAGGTCTGTCTAGTGAGACCCTGTAGACCCTGTACTAAATAATGCACTGAAAAGAGAGAGAGAGAGAGAGAGAGAGAGAGAGAGACAGAGAGAGAGACAGAGATAGAGAGAGGAAGGGAGGAAGGAAGGAAGGAAGGAAGGAAGGAAGGAAGGAAGGAAGGAAGGAAGGAAGGAAAGAAGGAAGGAAGGAAGGTAGAAAGAAAAGCCTTCCACCCCTATCAAAAGTCCATGAAGACTAATTCTCCCTGTCTCAGGTCAGAGAATCCCCCATCTCCCTGCTGTCAATCTTCTCTGTATCGTCAGAGTTAATAAGCCCCCCCCCCTTAATTCTGTTTCTCTGTCATGTTGCCACTTCTAAAGGAAGACCTAAGAGAAAGAAATCCACTACATCTTATAAGATAGCCTTTATTAGCTCTCATTTCCAAATTCCCCTTTTGTCATGGACTTCTCAGATGTTAATCTTTAAACATTTCTTTTCCCCAGCAAGCATGACAATGAAAGAGACACCTCTGCTTACTTGTTCAAGGCCTGTATCTCAAACAGCTGTGAGGTAACAGAACCTCATCAGATTCTAAACCCTGACCACATGGCTGCAGTACCCAGCATGCAATGTTCCTGTAGCCCCAGAGAAGCATGGACATTATCTCCTAGACCTACTGCCCTGGTGCTCCAAGATGCCTGTGCACACTTGGTCCCTTGGTCTTGGCCTGCTGCCCTGTTCCTCCAAGTTTATCTCCTATAGCCCTTCTGAAAGAGAATATTGCACCTTGCCCACCTCATGCCTCCACTGAACCATTCCCTCCTGCCCAGCATTGCCCTGAGAATTTGTCTACTTGAGTCTGCAAAAGCCAGTAGTTGTACACTGGCTCTTCCCTAAGGTCTGTGACTGACCCACTCTAGAGTGGGTGCCAAGATTTGCAAGGTGGGGATTCTTTGTAAAAACATCCTTCTTTGGGCATTGCTTCATAAACCTAGGGCAATATATCTTATTAATTTCATTGTTATTTATATTGAACCTCTATTTATATCACTACTAAGTCTCCAGCTGGGTTCATATTGGCACAACAATATAACCACATACAATGAAGCAGAGTTTCTGGTTGAGTTGAATAATCTACTGCTGTAAGACTTCAAGACTATGATACAAAATTAGTGCAAAAGGAGAAATGAAAGAAGAGAAAGAAAAAAATCTTACTAGTGGTTAGTTGGTCATATAAACTGCTATGGAAATGAACACACATGCAGAGAGAGAGAGAGAGATGGAGAGAGAGAGAGAGAAACAGAGACAGAGACAGAGAGATAGTGACAGAGAGACAGAGACAGACAGAGACAGACAGAGAGAGAGACAGAGAGAGACAGAGGCAAAGACAGAAATAGACAAAGATAGGTTTGATCTTATTTTCCTGAGAGGCTGGCTATGTCTGCACTTGTAAAAAATATAGTTCTACACTCTGTATAATGACGTTTTTGTCTGTTTTATGGATATGGTTACTTAGTTGTGGGTAGGAGTGACTGGTAGATTACATATACTGTTGTGCATTTCTGCTACTCCGGGTTTCCTAACTTTCTTAACCAAGACTTTTCCTCTCTTCTCACCAAGAGGCAGAATGTGGAATCTCAAGGGATCCAGGGACTCCCTTGCTGTGGCATAACGCCTGTGGCTTTGCAACTGCAGTGGTCAGGAGGCTATGCAGCTTGTTCTATCAGGCTTGGGAGTGCTTCTTTGAAGGGAAGGTGGTGTAAACCTTCCCTGAATGTGATAAAAAGATATAAAGCATGAGCTTGTTTGTTTTCCATAGACATGGATGTGCCCTTTATTATAAACATTATAGATGTATATATTCATGTATTGTGTATGCATGTTATGGAAAGAATTATACTAGGAAGATGATTATACTATAAAATTTATATGCAACTTGATTTTCTCTTGTGTAAACAATATCTAGCAAGAAAATACATGTGTGTTCATGTCTTTCACTTAAACAGTGAAATGGTATCTGATTCTGTGAATACAATAAGACTATTAATAAAACTGAAGTATTTATATTTGTATAGCACATTTTTTCACTTATATGTAATGAATAAATTTTTTTTGGCTTTTTGAGACAGGGTCTCACTATGTAGTTTAGGCTGGACTTGAGCTCACTTTTGTAGCTCAGGTTGGTATCGAACTCACATCGATCCTCCTGCCTCAGTCTCCCAAGCGCTGGAATTGCAAGCATGCACCACCATGCTCAGCTTAAATTTTTTTAGTAGAAATGCTCAATATATTTCTGGACTCTGTGTGATTTAAAATAGTAATACACTGTCCATTTATATTGTAAAAATTATTAATTTACATATCATTTGACATGAGAACATTATTGTGCCCATAATTATACCAATATTATAGTTTGTTTACTGTTTAAAAGAAAGAAAGAATGCATAACATTGCAATTCACAGTCTACTGCTTAGTAATAAAAGGGATATATTTCTCCTGCTTTAATTTTTTTATTTTTTGGTGGTACCAGGGATCAAACTCAGGACCTTGTGCTTGCCAGATAGGTGCTTATGTTACTGAGCTATAAGCCCAGCACTGCCCCTGGATTATTGACAACATTTTCCTATGAATTTCCTAATCATATCCTGTGTCACAATGTATTCCTTTCCTTGGTTTTTCTGGGAGCTTTTTACAAATAATTATTATTGATTGTTTGAGGTGCTACAATTTATTTATCTTAGTCTATTCTGAATTTCCCTAAAATCGCATTCAAAGATTCTGATATTTTCAGGCGATTTTTCATTATCAATCCTGATTTCTCATGTGTTCATCTGTTTCTTTACTTTTACAGTTTCACCAGCTGCTCACTTTACAAAAATGATTATTTATTAAAAGTTTTTTTTTTTCTTTGTCTTTTTGAGACAGGGTCTCACTATGCAGTTCAGGCTGGCCTTGAGCTCACTTTTGTAGCCCAGGCTGGTCTCGAACTCACAGCGATCGTCCTGCCTCAGCCTCCTGAGTGCTGGGATTACAGGCGTGCGCCACCACGCCCGGCTATTAAAAGTTTTAAAATAATACTTAATTGTTGCTATATTACTTTATTTTTAGCTATCTTCACCTTTTCTTTTCTCTGGCTAATTACTTCAAAACTACTCTTTGAATATTTCTCTTGTATACACACTCTAGTTCATTTTAACATCTGGTGCCACGTAAGACTCCTTTCCCATGCTAGTGAGCCATTTGGCCTCGATAAGTTTCAGTTGATACTAGAGGCTGGGGAGATAGCTCTGTGGCACAAGTGCCTACCTGGTAAGTGCAAGATCATGAGTTCAAATCCCAGTCCGCACACACACGCATGCGCACACACACACACACACACACACACAAATAAATAAATTAATTAATTAATTAATAAATAAATTAATTAAAGTTGATAGCTAGAAACAGACACGAATTTATTTTTTCTTAGGCAAAATACAAACTTGCTACATGGAATAACAGGTATTACAAAGTACTGAATAAAATGGAATGCATCTTTTCCTACTAGAAGACTATTAGAGCTGCCCATCTCTTTCATGATAGAAGGCTGCTCCATGCTATAGCTCTCTCAATGGTGGTTCCCTCACTTTCTTCCATCTGCCATCAATTCTATAGTCATTCAACAGTTTGCTTTCTCTAAAAATAGCCAGGAAAAAATGGTATCCACAGATGCTGAGTTTCGTGACTTACACATTTTGCTATAGCATCTGCTTAGTATGTCTTGTGTGCATGTATCATCTAGAGGCAAAATGCTTGCATCAAAATCTCTGAATACAGAAAGCTCTGCCTCTTGGCAGCTGAGCAAAATTTGGCAACTCTTTAACCTTTCTGCCACTCCATACTGCTTTAATAAAAATTCAAGTTAACTGATAGGAAAACATTAAAGCTCTATTTGCCTGTGTGAATTAAATTTTTTCTTATGGAGTGATGACTAAAAAACTCATTTCATACTTAACTCAAAAATATTAATGAGCAAAATTCACAGAGCTAGGGAAGGAGCTTCCCAGTTTTCGCTGAAGTAAGAACCAACAGCCCACGGCTGACCAACACAGCTTTTATCTTTTGCTCATGGAACATGGTTTCCAGATCAGTCCACACTGACCCTGCTGAGCTGAGCATAGCTTGCTGCACATGTGATCTGGAATCTTGGCTAAAGGCTTCTTGTGGCCAGTGTCCTTGGAAGAAGGAAGCCTAATGTGTTTTTCAGCACTAGATGCATCTCACATGGCTAATTAACTACAGTTGTGATATTATGGTGAAAAAGTACTTTGTTCTTCCCTATAAAAAACCATGACAAAATTAGAGAAGAGGGAGAAAGAAGATTCTAGACTTTTCCAGAATGTCTTTCATGGCCTTAGTTCTGATTGGCTAAATCTGCACTTTGCTTTGCATCATCTCAACTTCAGGTTCCAGATCAAAATGTGCTGACTTTAGCTTTGGCCTTCTCATTACAACTTTTGTCCATACATTATAAGTAGTTATACGGGGAGCTGGGGAGATGGCTCCGAGGTACAAGTGCCTGCTGGGCAAGTGCAAGGTCATGAACCTCAGTCCCACCAAAAAAATAAAAAAAAGTAGTTATTGTCATCAAAAAGAAACAAACAAACAAGTTCCACAATAAGACTAAAAGACTGTAGAACACCTCTTGGCCTGAACTTTAGATTTAACCCTCATACTTGCTTGTGGCTCCAAGAGCTAGAAATTACTTTCTTCATTTTTTGCTTATTAAAGGATTATAAAACATGTTGGTACACAACAAAGAAGAATCTTTAATAGGCTACAAAACATAAATAGCTTATCTTTAACCAAAAATGTTTCCTGATCCTTGTTCTAGAATATCAGTAAGACACTGGGAGAAATTTTGTATGAGATAAATAAAGGCAACAAGCCTAATGGGAAAAAAGAAATGAATGCAATGCCTCTCCCTGTGCCAGACTTTCACCATTAGTTTATGGCTGTACGTGCCCCCGCCCCCAGATGCTGCTCCAGGTCAACCCAAACTACCATGTCTAGAAGCTGTGCATTAGTATTCCCTATGCCAGTGGGCCACCTTCAGTCGTCCAAAGACTGATTGACATGGGAACACAGTACACCTTGGCCTGCCACCCAAGTAAGAGTGTGGCTTGGGTGCACTCAGGGTGTCTAGCTCCCTACAGAATTCAGTTCACTTCAAGCCACACTTTCGATCATATTTATGCTTAGAATTTCTCAGTATTCTGTTCTTCCTTCCTGTCCTTTCTCCTAGAAGCACATTCTCAATAAATCATTCATGTAAAGATTTCTATTTCAATCTATCACTGTAAGAAATATATCCTATGAGAGAAGTCAATGAAAATAAGACTATGGACAGATTCTTGTTTCTTATTGAAATTTTACTTGAAGGAAGAAAGAAAAGAAATATTCTGACCTGTGTTTTAAAACATGCGGTCAAGTGTACCTTGCTTGCTTTGAGTGAATAATTCTCAGGTCACAATCAGGTAAGCATAAGCCCATATATTCAGGTTTTTTTCAGAACTAAACTTTCACTTTCCCTAAGGAAACACATGCAAAGAATATCTCAAGTTTGAAAGCAATGCATACAATAAAATGCTAATAGATAAAGTTAAATAAATAAGGCTTATAATAAATTTATTTAAAATATAAATACAAAAGTGCATATTTACATATGAAAAATATTTATATGAAATATATTTCTTTGATTGCATTGCACTGTACATATTTTCCATGATAAGCTTACTATGAACTCTTTATTTAATAAACTCACAGTATTAATTAACTATATTGTGTGTATATTCACAAGTAAATATAGTTCTCACTGATTATTAGAATACAGAAATAAGTGCTTAGGGATTAAAGTACAGAATTTCACCATATGTTTATTTCTTTCCATTACATATTTTTGTCTTTGGTCAATTAAAACAAGATACCTCTTCAACCATTAAAAGTTTGTTTTGCTTTGGCTTTTTAATAAATGATCATATGGTCAAAATAATAGAAGTGTTGTTTCAATTATTTAATGCTTTTCTTACTTTCTCTTTTGATTTTTTTAAAATCTGAACAGCTAATTATAGCAACAGCAGACACACATGTAGTTCAGAATGGAATGCAGGATGTTGTAAAGGCTTTGGAAAACAACCAAGAATAACTTGACGGTGGCCTGTAAGGACCAAAAAGGAAGACAGTTCCACAGTAGGTATGGAAATAGCATTTTATGATACCAAGCCGTTTGTGTTCCATAACGACCTTGCCTGAGAGACAGTCCCATACCTACATTCTAAAGCTCATGGTCTTTCTTTTTTTCAAATAAAAGGAAGTAGATGGAGAAAAGAAAAACACTGCCCTCCATCTGTCTAGCTGATCCTCTGTCTAGATCTTATCTACATATTGTACTGATCCACTCTTAACTATTTTTAAATTGTGTTTGGGTCTACATTCATGTCCAACTTCCAGAAAAGTTGATTACATGCAGCTCTTATCTGAGAAGCTCTGTTATCTGCATTAACCATGTTTTTCTCCATGCACCATTTACATTAGGAACTTCTCATCCTTATCTGCAGCCCTCATTACCCAAATTAAGTCTCCGACCTTCTTTCCATTTTGCTAATTGAGGTTTAATGATGTTAGAAATCTGATTTTCTGATTTATGAAGATAGGGGAAATAAGTTTTGTGAGTAGCTGGACAAAAAAATTAATAATCACTCAACTATGTTGTGGGGCTCATTTTTAAAATTGTATTTTGAGTTTCCAGTCCAGGTATTTTTTTAATTAATCATGGAAAACTCAATTTTAATTGTGAGTAAATTTTTCTTTAGACACAGACAACAAACTAATTCCAGAAGCTGCCACTCATTTCTTAAGGGTAGGCGAGGAGTGAAAAGGCCCTGGAAGAGCCGGGCGTGGTGGCGCACGCCTGTAATCCCAGCACTCAGGAGGCTGAGGCAGGAGAATTGGTGGGAGTTCGAGACCAGCCTGGGCTACAAAAGTGAGCTCAAGGCCAGCCTGAACTGCACAGCGAGACCCTGTCTCAAAAAAGACAAAAAAAAAAAAAAAAGGCCCTGGAAGAAGCCGTGGCTATGTCAGAACTTTGAACGTCTCCATCAGCTTCATGAGCCTCTGGGAGACAGAAACTAGAAGAACCAGGTATCGATGATGAACTCCAAGGTTAACCTTCCTCCAGGGAAGGGAGAGACACAATATCATTTTCCTCCTCATTTCTGATGCTAATTATGAACTTTTACAACAATGATCAGTGAGGAAGACTTTTCATAATATCTAAAACCTGAATGTTGAGATAGACAGGTAAATAAGGGCTTTGCTAGATTAGGCATAAAAAGATACACTGTTAATTCATGAATATTTTCAAATGTGTTAGCATTTATTTTTATGTATTAATTTAGTATAAATACATACAGTGAACAGTGTACAAAATAAGTATACACCAACTAAAATAAAGCTAAGAGTCTAGAAGCCTGTTCATTTTCAGGTGACGATGCACTCTTTTGATAAGAAGCAATCATGCTAACTTTTATTAAACTGTATGACATTCACTATCTCTGCCACTTACGCTGCTGATTTGTATTAGAGAACCAAAGGCTGGATTTTCTGATGCTGAGTAGTGGGTGTACAAGGCAAAGGTTGCTCACACAGTAGGAACGCGATGCCGTGGGAGTGTTGGTATTCAGTGGCCGCGTAGCCAGAGACAGAGACTCCTCTCAATGGTTTCCTGAAATAACAGCTGAAGAGAAAACCAGACTTTATTGCTCAGTCACATAAAATGCAAACTGCCATTAGGATTTTTTATTTTTATTTCATTATGTATTTTAATGTTATGGCTGGCTCGGCCTGCTCCAGGAGTGGGGCTGGCACAGCACACGGTGCTGGGGATCGAACTGCTGTCCCTGTGGTTGCCTAAGCTTTCCTAAGCAGATTACTTATACCACTGAGCCATTTCACTGGTGTCACCATTAAGAATTTGCTGCAAGGCTCTTGGAGGGTAGTTTTATAGTGACAGAATGGAGCAAAAGGCATGCATGAAAGATCTGTTCCAGACTTACTAGCAAATGATATCCTGATGTCTCTTCAAAGAGTAAGTTTCACACTAGAAGCCCAGCAGATACATCAGGTACCAACAATAACAGTAAGTATAATAACAGTAATTATAATTATAATGACATTGAGTAATTTCAAGTGTATAACTGTTAAGAAGTATTTTCCGGGCTAAGCGTGACTATAGTAAAGGTTTCAATGCACTCATTTCTGTCCCCTTTATCATACAGTTGCCCAAAATTTCACTTTCTTTTTCTGTACCATGTAATTACACCCCTGAAAAATCAGTCTGGCATTGTAGTGGTTTAACCTGTGGGCCCATAGCTTTACCCAGACTTTGTCACACACCCTTTCATGCTGAGACGCAGAGACATTTAGTAGGAGAAACAGGTAATGACAGGGCAGGAGCTACTGCCTAGCTCGAGGACATTCCAGGTAGTGTTGTCACCAGACCATACACCACTCTTGCTGTGTGTAAAATTTTGGGAGGAAGAATTTATAAAACAGACTGAAGTCAGGGCTCTCAACTTTTGACCCATTTTCAAACCTAATTTGTGCATGGAAACACACACACACAAACACACACACACACACACACACACACACGCACACACACACACCATTCTTATATATTGTATGTTCTGTTGCTGTTTTTTTGTTTTGTTTTTTGTCTTTTTGAGACAGGGTCTCACTATGAAGTTCAGGCTGGCCTTGAACTCACTTTTGTAGCCCAGGGTGGTCTCAAACTCACACTGATCCTCCTGCCTCAGTCTCCCAAGTGCTGGGATTACAAGTGTACACCGCCGCGACCAGTTCCATATGTTCTAATACTGAGAATATGCAGAACTAACTAGTGGTACTAGGAGTCTTCACACCAAAAAGTAAACTCAAGCTATCTCAGGCAAAAGCTGAAATTATGGAATCACACAAGAGAAAATAAATAAAATAAATAAAAAAATAATTAAACTATAGCCAGGGCCACAAGGACTTGGGAAGAAATGGATGTAGGATTTCCAGTCTCTTTCTCTACTTTCCTTCCCCATAGCAGACCTGAGGTTCTGCAGTAACATCTGGATGCTCTCCTATGGCAAGTTCCTTTGCCCTCTCTGGATTCCCTGTGTGATGAGACAATTACATTCAAATCTGCCACACCCAGATTCTCTCCAAGAGAAACAAAAGGATTTAGAATGGTCTTCCCTGCACTGCCCTGTCTGTTGGCCTTATAAACAATTTCCAGGAATACACGTGCAACCAGTAGAAGTTACAAGTACCCCTATTTGCCTGGATGAGCCTCACTTGATTCAGCATTAACAAAATACCATAAAAGGTTTAGTAATTGACAACTGCTACCATTACAGACCTCATCTGCCTGCCCAAGTTCTATCCATCCTTGTGAGATTTACCCTTTGATAGATAGTGCCATAAAAATATGGTGAATGTGTAAAGTACAAGACACAGTATCATGAACGGCTGTCTGCACACTACGACACGTGGCTTTGCACACGCTTATCCCACCACTCATGCCATTTTGTGAAGAAGCCGTTCCAGGACTCCTTTTTCATGAGTGTCTTTGGTTGTGCTGGCATGAATGTCCAGATGTCCTGAGCTGATGTGAAACATTCAGTTACTGCATTATTTTTTTACTTCAAGGGAGAGTTAGAAATTACACAGAGCCAGATCCAGTGAATAAGGCAGATGAGAACACAGTGAATGCTGACAGAAATTGACACACTGGTGTAAATGATTCAAGATAGTAGGACAAGCTGGGCATAGTAGCACACGCCTGTAGTCCCAGCACTTGGGAAACTGAGGCAGGAGAATCGGTATGAGTCAGAGACCACCCTGGGCTACAAAAGTGAGCTCAAGGCCAGCCTGAACTGCCCACCGAGACCCTGTCTCAAAAAAAAAAAGAAGAAAGAAAGAAAAAAGAAAGAAAGGAAGGAAGGAAGGAAGGAAGAAAGAAAGAAAGAAAGAAAGAAAGAAAGAAAGAAAGAAAGAAAGAAAGAAAGGGAGAAATCAAGGCAAGCATAACAGACCCACTAGTGACAGTCCCAAAGGAGGGCTTCTAGTACATCTTCAGAAGTGGCAAAAATAATGGGACAATGGAATACTGCTCAATTATAAAGAAAGATAACCTCAGGGTTTTTATAGGCATATGGATGCAACTAGAGACCATACTCATAAGCGAAATAAATCAGATTTGCTTGTGTTATGTATCGTACTGTCTCTCTAGTATAAGAAACTGGAAGAATAAATAAGATCCTAAATGTACAATAGATATTATGAGAGAGAGAGAACATCTTCGCAAAAGAAAAGAACAGCAACTGGGGGGAAAAGGAAAAAAAGAGAAAAGATTATAATAAAGTAATTGTACTCCTAATTTCTATTAGATCATGCCTATAAGTCTAGTAATTTCAGCAACAACTTTGAAGATAACAATATGCAATATAACAACCATTGCTCAGTTCCTATGGCCATGTTTTGAAATTCTGTATCATTTTTATTATCTTTCAAATTAAAAAAATGAGAAAGTGTGTTTGAAGTGAAGGCGAAGATTTTGAGAGGGATTCCTGATAATGGGTGGTCTGCTGCAATAAATTCTTTAAATTTAAACATCAACTGTATATTTTGATCACATCTTATGAATTTTCAGATTTATCAATGCAGTTATTTTCTCTTCTTCCTTCCAGGAAGGCTTCACTTAATGAAACTTACTTTGCTGTTATACGAATGTGATAGGAACTCTTAGAGCAAATGTTAGCTTGTTGGAGGCAGATCTTCAGGTGCGTTTTCATTTGTTTTGTTTTATTTTTCTTGATAATGTGTCCCTTTCCCCTGCTATACTAAGAAATTTGAAAATGTTTTTAAAATTTAATCAAATTGAATTTAAAATAGTCTTTTCACAGCAATATGAATAGTAAAGTGAAATTCAACCTTATTTATTTATGTACAGTGGGAAGCTACATGTATTCCCTTTAATGGCAAGTATGAAACAGCCTGTGGTAGCCCCATCTTTCACAGAAGTAATTGACTTCAGATGAACATCCCTACTTTCAATGTCCGCAGAGGTTGCATGGGAATATACAGGTTGTAATCTGGGCTATTACACCTGTGTTCATAACTTCTGTGAGTGTCCCTGGGCTTACTTGGCGCCAAATTAATCAGAGCACTTCAGCCACTGATGATCAAAGCCATTCTCAGGCATGGGTGTCAATGAGTTTTCAGAATTTAACCATTTTCTTTGTCTATATGTCTGTCATTTCCATGATATCTTTACTTCACTGTCAATCTAGAAAAATAGATTAAGTTTTAGCTTACTATTTTTTGGCTTTATGTGGTCTTATCTGTTGTGTTTAAACAGACCTGAGCAGGCAGAGCTCACCAGGGTCACTGATGTGGTCACAAAAGCTGCTCACATTAGCAAACTTTACCCTGTGTCTGGCTGTGAGTTTTTCTCTCTGTGTTGCTGTTTAAATTTGCATCTCGCCTTATTTCTGGGGTTGTGATGATACCTGAAAAAGCATGTATAGCTGATTTTGATACATGATGCTCAGTATTCATAGTAAAGTTTAATGATTACACCATGACTTAAAAGGTTTATCCAACCATGACTTTTTTCATACTGATGGACAGTTAGGAAGCTTTGGTGTTTTCATTGCCTCTTTCTTCCTTCCTGTACGACCTCTTCCTTCTTTTAGTGTTAATGAATATAAGAGGTTATCCTTTTATTTATGTAACACAGTTTTACAAATATAGTTTGGCTGAATATTGTGTGTTTATGGCATCTGAAATATGAATCAGTACCTCCAGGAATTTAAAAAATAATGAATTGTGAATAATTATGGCCTATACCATTATTTTATTATTAATTAATAATATTATTTAGATATTATTCTCAGAATTATATCTTGATATTTTGAGAGGTTGGGGACTGATTTATTTCTCTCCTTCTGAACGGTTTTGTCCAATTCTTTATGTATTCAATATAATTTTTCATTTGACCGTGCTGCATAATTTGCTAGCTCCAGATATAAATTTCTCTTTTATCTTTTTTTATAGACTCTTCCATTAAAATGATTTTAAATTGTTATCAATGACATTTGACACTATTTTAAATATTTTGTCCAATATGATCCTCGTTTAAAATAGCTTTTTGAATCTGTGTTTTATAATATACCTTCCATATTATCTAATATTTGACAATAATCTTGAAATCTTAGCCTTTATTTCTAAATTTGTTGAATAAATTGATGCAGGACATTTGTTCCAAAGTACTCATTAAAATCAACCTTATTCATCCACAATATTTTCTTTCTTGTGCAAAAATTTGAATTACTTTCTGTGGTTTTCATTTGTGCCTTATCTACTTCCAAATGGTTGGAGCTGCAGCAGGGTTGTCACCTCATTCCTGCCAGTTTCTCCCAATCACACTCCACCTTCTCTCAGCTACAAAGAGGGGTGACCAGGGATGTGGCTGACCAAATCTTGTAGACTGTCACTTTCTGGTAACTACTGAGGCAATATTGTGTGTTCTGATATCCTCCTTGTCCTTCTAAGCCCCTATTCTCCAAGTTACTGGATAGAACAGGATACAAAATAATTTTACTTATTCACTCAATGCTTTAAATTCTACCCTTCAAAGAAAACAAACAAACAAACAAACAAAAAATAAATAAATTTTACCTTTCCTCTAGGGATGTGTTAGGGGCATTACAGTGTTTTCTAGAATATCATTTTCCTAGGCTGCATGTGCGTTAAGTTGCATCTTCTTTGTCAATTTAACAGTGGGTCTCTATCTTAGTTACTCTTCTCTCATTGCTGGGACAAATACCTGACACTCAAAATGAAGGAAGGAAAAGTTTGTTACCTCAGTTACTGGAGATTTCAGCCCATATTTGGCTGGCCCAAGGCTGAGTGGAACAGAGCAGAGAGCACCCAGTTCATGGCGGTGGAAACAGCAACAATGGTGACAGAGGCAACCGACCAACCAGGGGAGCAGAGAGCAACAGCATTCAGGGCAGCAGAGCAACAGCACGAGTCTACCTCTGTCTCTCTTTTGAAATTACATCAGGCTCTCTGCCTTAGCCTATCAGCTTCAGGCCACACCCATAGTTTCAGAGTACTCAGACCATAATTCCAACAGTAGTAAAACACATAATCCCAGTGTATCATCATTGAAGTCTCAAACTCTAGAAGTCCCCATCCCATAACTGCATGAGGCTTTCAGGGGACAACTAGATATAAATCATAACAATTTCACATCTTGTAGAATATTGGTAACCATGCTGAACATTATTATCTTTGACAAAATCTTAATGAAGTGATTGTATTAGTTAAGTGATATTTTAGATCTGGGGTCCAAAATTACAAAGGACATCAGAGATGGAAAGTAATTATCCCAAGGGTTGGGGGCTGCCTAGTGAAGGGTGGGATGACCTGGACTTGAATCCAGCAGCAGGGGGCCCCTGCGAGGTGCCAGGCTGCCCCCTTAGCCCCTGAGACCAGCAGACAAACCCTTGAGCTGAAGCAGTAATTATGCTTGGCAGCCCCTTCCCCTGTGTCCAGGTTTGGATTTCATCTTCATCTAAGTCCTAAGATGACCACATTACCGTCTTTCACCTCAGATCCTTGGCTCTGCCTGTGTATACCCCAGGCAGAACTCAGGGGCCATGTCACACTGTCTGAAAGGCCTGAGTCACAGCTCAGTGGGGAGCATTTGCAGTCCACTTCCCCTTGAGGGAAATGTGTGGCCACTGCTGTGGTGCTGGCTCTGTTAATGCAGGTCCAATCTCATGTGTGCCTTTTCTGTAGACAAAGCAAAAAACTCTGGGCTGAATGGTGCCACTCTAAAATCTAAAGAATGTATGGGGAAAAACAGCATGCTTGTTGGGTTTGTTAAAACACAGCGATATTATGCTAAATAAATCCTTGTAAATGTGATTTTGTGCAAGATAAGGAAACAAACAGACGGCATGTAACAGTTACAGAACTACATGCCTGGCTAAACATCTAACTATTTGGCATCAAAGTATTAAATGTGTGATATAGCTAAATGCAAAAGAAAAAAGTAAAAGAAAATAATCACAAGGTCAGGATTTTTCAGAGCTATTAGCTATTATGGAAATTAAGGATGGCTTATTCCTTGTGAAGAAAGAATACTTTGGAATATCTTGGAATCAGGCTTCAGATTTCCAGAAATACTTTCTTCTATGGATCATAAATTTCATTAAAGTTGATATATTGAATTTTTAGAATAGAATGATTGAGATAAATAGTGAAGTTTCTTTCTTTCTAAAGATCAAAGTGTTTGGTACTAATAGCTAAGTTTTCTATCCTTCTGATCCTGCACCGGTTTACTTTTTCTTCCAATGACTTTTCTGTTTCAATCACCGTCCAACAGGCAAAACACAGGGTGGAAAACTTGGGAGCCACGCGAGTGCAAAGGTCTCTGGCCTTGTCCAAATCAAAGACTGGCAGAGGGACAAAAGGGACACACTCAGCTTCACAGAAAGAAGCCCTGAAGGCGGCTTCCAGCTCCTGCAACCTCTGCCTAGGCTGAGCCAGCCTCTTGGGCAGGGTGTGGCTCTGGACAGTACCCCATGGTGCTGAAAGTTAGGTAAGCTGTGAGCGAGTAGTTTCACATTTTGAAAGTAGCATTTATGATACATATGTACTATGGATTACAGTGGAAGCACTTTCTCAGATGCTGATGGTATGAAAATATATTTTCTTTACTATCTGAACAAAGTCTGTATTTAAACATTTTTTTATAATTCTAAGGTTATCTATATTTCTAATTCTTTCTCAAACTCTACCTTTAACTTCATTTTATCTATTTTTTGTCTAAGAAAATCATTAGAGTTTATTAGCATTAAACTTTATAATTTTCAGTAAAAAAACAAAAAGATTAATAATTAAGACAAGATAAATTTGGATATTAACTCAAAATTCCCAAAAGCAACATTTTCAACCAAGCATCTCAGCATCTTAGACTTTTAAATAGTTTCTGAAGATTTCTAGCTGTTTAAGCTTCAGGACCCATGTTCTGCTTCATTTTCTTGAATACTGCATCTACATAGATCTCAACAGCAATTTAACTGAATAGAATCATGCTTTTTGAACCTTTCAGTCACATAATTATGTCAAAATATTTTGTTGTAAGTTTACGTGCTACAGTACATTACAAAATAACTCCTTATTCTCCAACTTCAGCCTGATAATCTGAATGTTTTGACATAAAATATTTGCAAATGAATTTAGCAGGGATAATATTCTGAAAGAAGGGATTAAACCTTAACAAATGAAGAATTTTTTTATTATACTACTAGGTATCCTAGATTCATGTCTGCCATTTATTAGCTCCTTAAATCTGCCAAGCACTTTAATTAAAATTAAACTACTGTATGCACATTTCCTCAGTTTAAAAACCGTATCTAGTGGCCCCTGAGCAAATTGAAAGAAATAAACTTTTTTGAAACACATGATACTTTTGGAGGACTCAGTAAATGAAATCTATAGGGTGGTGTTATTACCACTTTTCTCTCATTCAAATACAATGACTCTTGTTGCTGTTTTATTTTTTCAGGTCAAATAGCCTGCCAATGCTTTCTGTGTAGATGAAATTAATTCTTACAAGACATTGAGTTGAACTGTCACTGTCAGATCAAACTATCCTCACGTATGCTGAGTTATGTGTCTATCAAAATTGTATTTTTCCCTTCTAGGTTTTTTCAGGAGGTAATGAGCCAAGCCACTGAGATTTAAATTATAAAAACATAAAAGAAATGATACTCCAGATCAGAACCTCCATGTAGTTATTTCCCTGACACCCAGGTGTTTCACGATTATATTCTGATGCGCCCCAATTCTTCAAGCTACAAGGTCATGAATAGCAGAAACAATCGCATCATTGAAGCAATTAAAAATGATCACTACTGTAGCAGCTGCAAATATTTTAGTGAATTTTATTCCAAACTGCATTAGCGCTATGAAGATTTTGATTTTATGAAAACCTGTTAGGATAAAATTGTCAAGGTCCTAATCCGAGGTCATACAGTGTCTGCTATTGAGTCACCTGGGTTTTGTTAGTGCAAGGGATAAATACCTTTTTCTTATGGTTATGATAAAGTGTGTGTTCACCCTCTTTAAAATTTTTGAAAGAATTTTTTCAAGGTATTCTTTAAAGACATGAAATAAAGCAATGCCTGCTTACTCTGCTAGAAGCTTTTTTGACCCCAAAATTAATAAAGCTTCTGTTCTGCTTTTACCCATGCTTTGCTGTGTGCTATGCAATATCTTAAAAGTAGAGATAAGGTCAGTACTGTGACTACTACACGTTAGTGGCACCTTGAAGCAATGCGGTTTAAGTGCAGCCCAGCCCACTCCCCGCCTCTCCACTAAAAGCCAAAGTACAGAACAGGGCCTTTCATACTCTGAAAGAAGCAGAAAGAAATTCAGAACTTGTGAATTGTCAAGATATCATACGTGTTACAGTCACGTGAATGAGGAAGCGCCACATATGAAGGAGTACCGAGGATGCAAATGTGATTAGGTCAATTATACCTCACACATGCTTGAGCTGCAGCTCCGCAACCAGCAACGTTATTGCATGCAATGCTACGTGCTACACTTGTGTCTTTATTGCATTCGCGGACATTCTCTTCAGAATCTCATAACACATAAAGCGAACTTGTGCTTGCGATTCAGTCCTACCTTGTAACACACTGCGGATAAATCACTCCTAAAGAGGTCTGATGCCAGAATGATTTGTTCTAATTTTACATTGCACTGAGTAACCCTAGGAGATAAGAGATCGGAAGGATAATACGAGGTCTGTGAGTTGTTTCTCTGCACTGAGCCAAGAGGCATCAATTCCATTGGCACAAGGGAAACATAGTTGTTCTGTAAAACTGAATCTGTTTGCGCTCATCTTAGTTATACCCAAAGGAAAAGTACATCAATAATTATGAAATAGTTAGGATATCTACTGGAAATATTTGATCCTGAAGCCAGGCCCTGCTTCTCAAGATCTCTCAATAACTTAGCTACTTAAAGGAATACTTCCTG
The DNA here is from genome assembly GCA_004027025.1 of Myocastor coypus. Classification (NCBI taxonomy): domain Eukaryota; kingdom Metazoa; phylum Chordata; class Mammalia; order Rodentia; family Myocastoridae; genus Myocastor; species Myocastor coypus. The sequence goes on from PVJA010012994.1 coordinate 28,004, forward strand.
GAAAAATTAGAAAGCAATGTCGGCTTGAGTTCCACGGTGGGGAACCAAAGATATTTCAGTATCATTACAGGCATCATTTGACCAAGCAGACATGTTTTCTTTCTATTATTGCTGTGTTAAACTAAGCAAGTTTGATATGAAAATGTCATTAAGGAATGAAAGACAACCAACTGTAATCCTATTTTAGGAGCTGGAGTTTAGGTGCCATGGAGCTCATTGTCTCACCACATCCATTATGTTATCAGTGCTTTGTCCATACAGAAAAAGTACCACAACTACCTCTGCTTCACCTTGAGCAGTTTACTGAAACTTGAGTTTTTGCTAAACACCATTATTTACCTTAATCTCAAACGAAATAGCACTTGTATGCTTACTATTTAAATTGGCCACACATATCAAGTCTCCAAAAGTCAGTTTCTTTTACTCACTCCTTTGTTTCAAATGATAGGCTGACCCCTGTGGTAAATGTATTGTAGTCATAGGAAATGAGACTTTCATTTGTATGCCGCTTCTTCCCCAAAACTTTAGGAAGCCATACGTAAAAACAATAGTTCTTTTTCGTCATAGATGTTTGCATACAAATGTCTAAGAGGAAACATTACAAAATTCTGAGAAAAATAAAAAACTTCCATAAGAAAAAAAAAAGTGCTGTTTTGAGCTATGATTTCCCCAAGTTGTGCAAAGAAGAGGCTACATACACATGGAAGTCTGATTTCCAGCAACTGCCCAAGATTTTCCACAGGGCCAGTCTATCATATTGAGCAAAGGGGTGAGCTTTGCAGTATAAAATTTTAGGCTAAAAGCCATTGTCAGGTAATGATATTCCATAACATTCTTGAATTAGGACTTAGCCCTTCCAGAAAAAGAGACATTTTCCAACACAGTGCTGCACTGAATGAGATAGTTTGGACGGTGTCACGAAACACTCAGGGTAGCTCATTGATAACTCCAGAACATTCTCCATTGTCTCTGTCTCATCAGCTGTTTGCCGCATCAAAGGTAGTGTCAAGTGTGCTGATGAAAACTGTTGTGGTGAAGTTCCAAAGTTGCCTGAAGAGCTTCAAGGTTTTTCCTGTCTCTGCTGTCACTCAGACAAAAGGAAAACCAAGTGATTGTGTCAGCTGGCACCCTTCATCCAGAGCCCATCTCCGTCCTGCCCTCTAGGGAGCAACAACAGGAGCACACTGTTAGCTCATCTTAAATGCATGCTACACTACCAGCCATCAGGAAACAAATATAATATTATCAAGCAAAATAAAAGCAAAGCAATTGGTTTTCACCAATAATGCCACCATGCTTGCCATTGCCTTATTGGCATTTCACTGCATCAGATATGTTAAGTCTGTCACTCAAGTAGGCTACCTATGAAAGCCCGAGCAAGAGTCCAGTGCCTTCCAGGCTAGACCGTGATTTGAAAGGCTTGCCCAGGCCCACAGTATCCCATAATTTACACGGCCCAGACTTTGGGAACAAAAAGCTGAGGGCAGTTGGCTGCAAGCATGGAGAGAGCCTCACCCCTTTCATGCACCTTGGCCTTCTGAACCCAAGCTGACAGCAGGCGGCCCTGAGCCTCAGTTGCGCCCTGGCCCTGGCCCTGGCACCACATGTGAGGCTGAGCGGCAGTGACAGGCGCTCTAACATGCAGCATAGCTGTCAGCGGGCTCTCTCTGCCCACAAGCCATCAGCGTAATTCACTCTAAAGGGCTTTCTCAGAGAGCCTAATGCTTTTGCTTTCTTCCCCTGTATAGTGCAGAATTCAGGACAGCTTATTTTAATTTGATGACCTGAACTATGATCTAATAAGGGACAGCTGTGACAGCTAAATCTCCAGGCTATTTATTGTCAATTAGAATAAATCCTAAATAAACTCCCTTCATTCTAAACTTGACCCATACTTGAACAGCAGGCAAAAATGACACTTAGAAAAGCAAATGCAGGGAACCAGAAGAAAGAGCCAGTGGAATGTAAATACTATGAAAGCAAAGACTCTTCAAACAAAATTAGAGATGAGCAACGATAATGACATTTTGATGTCGAATAATTGCTATTGAATTTTTTTAACTGCAGAAGATATCTATGGGGAGAACACAAAGGAATATCAAGCTGTCAAATAAAATGTACCATGTTATTAGAGTTAAGCTAAAAATAAATGCATTTTATGTGAATAAAAAGTCTTTATTCAAACATAGACGATGAAATGCCCTGGAATAGTGCAGTGCAATTTTTTTCTGCCTATTATTCACTGCAGATATACATTTCATATCAAGCCCTGGGACACCAGTCCCCAAAACCACATACATCTGTCAAACAGAACTTTCTTGAAATAATATTTACTTTTCAATGTGATGCACTCAGTTTGTATGCTAGTCCCTCATATTGCAAAATGCTAATTACAGTACCCAAAGCAGGCAACACCACATCCTCAGGAGCTGAGATCCAATGTATATTCCAGAAAAGAAGAAAAATGCATAAAAAGAGAAGTACCAGATGAAGGTTTAAGTATTTTTAAAGGCTAGTAATGGAAGAGGCTTTAGCAGCCCAGGAAAGAGACAAATACATTACTGACCAATGACCTGTGCAAATGCAATTTATTATAATGTTGTTTACTGAGTTCTTGCTTCTGAAGGGCAGAATGGAAAACATGATAAAGAATAAGCAGTGTAGAGCGTAACTACTATAATTAACTAGAGCCATGCGTTGTTTATTAACCACTCATTTCTCAGGTTTATAAAATATGAAAAGACATTTGAGCATCACTGAAAACGTTCATATGTCAAAATACTAGAAATAATGATAGAAGTCAAGGAAAGTGTGACTTAGACAATATTTAATGACAGGTGACTTTCCAGATTGAGGGGTTTATTCCTAGTAACTTTAGAACACTTACTAGGAGAAATTTCCACAGCAGTCAACAAACTTTGGTGAGTGCCCTCTGGAAGGTGATTAAAACTGGTATAAAACAAAATTCAGGGCAGAGAACTCAATGGCACAAGTACCTTCTTGCCAAGTGAGAGGTTCTAAGTTGAATCCCTAGGACAATGCTGGGCTCCAGAGCCCCAGGGGCAGTGGCACATGCAAATAAGCACAGCACTGGGGAGGTTGAGACAGGAGCGTCACTAGGAGCCCAAACTGAGTAGCAAGATCTCGTATGCAAAGAATTTTTTAAAAGTGTAAAATTTCTATAAATTTTGCAAATAAGATTAATTGGTTTTTCTCTTGTTAAACTTTCACTGATACCTATCTATACATACAGAAGCTTTGCACAGCTTCTTTTGTAATATCTACTATGTTTTAGATAATTTGTAATAGCTGAATCTCAGTTGACTTCGGATCAAGCTATAATTATGTTTACGACTTAAGTAATGTCTTTTGTTACCCATGCTAGTTAGAGCGCAATATAGTTAAAAATAAATGCCCTTGAGGCCCGACCAGATAGTTCAGTGGACAAAAATGCCTGCTTAGGCAGAGGGCAGCAGCAAGGGTTTGATAACCAGCATGCTGTCCCTGCCCCCAGGGCATGATGAGACATACATTGAGACTCTGGGCATCGTGGCACATGCCTGTAATCCCAGCACTTGGGAGGCTGGAAACAGGAGAATCACTATGAGTCCAATCTAGGAGGACACCCTGTAGGGCCTTCAGACCCTGTCCTGAAGAAAGAGAGAGAAAGAGAGAGAGAGAGAGACAGAGAGAGAGAGAGAGAGAGAGAGAGGAAAGAAAGAAAGAAAGAAAGAAAGAAAGAAAGAAAGAAAGAAAGGAAGAAAGAAAGAAAGAAAGAAAGAAAGAACCACTCTTGGTGGTTTAATACTGTGAGGTCATTTACAACTTCCACCTCATGTTTCTCAGTGACTTTTGGTGTGCTTGTTTGATTCATTTAATTTAATTTTGAAAAATAGTAACAAAAGCAAGAGTGAAGCTAGAAACAGAGTAAGATACAACAATACATATGTTACAGATTTTCAAACCAAGAATAGCTGATTTACAATAGTTGACATATTATCTATTTTTAATCATTAAATCTGTTGCTCAGATTAACAGATATAGTTATGTAAGATTGGACATATGGTTGCATATTGCTTTTTGCTTTCAAGAAACCTTAAAGTTTTGCACTTATCTTTTTTATTTTTTGAAAAAAAATTATTTTAAAGAGTATAGTAATAATTGGTATGACAGTAGAAATGATACACATTTAGAATACGAAGATGACAGATATTCAAGCATGGTTTTGTATTACACTTGCTGTCCTTGATGACCTTTTAAGGAGCGTAGTTTTTTAGGATTGTGTTGGAACCACAATGAACTTTTTAAAGAGTTCAGAAGAACAAAATTGAAAAGAAGGACTGTGTACAAAGATTGGATGTCGGGATGGGGGCGGTTAGTGCAATAGTAGTATGCTTGTCTGTTTCTTTAATTCCAAGAGAGAGGAGATCGAAAGGGGAGGAAGGGAGGAGCAGAAAGAGAATGAGAAAGAGACAGACAGACAGACAGACAGACAGACAGACAGACAGAGACAGACAGAGGCAGAGACAGTGTTAGGCAGAAAAATAAAGACAGAGAGAGACAGTGAGAGAGACAATGAAAGAGACAGAAAGAGACAGAGACAGTGTTAGAGAGAGAGAGAAAGACAAAGAGAGACAAACAGAGACAGAGGCAGAGACCGTGTTAGGCAGAGAGAGACAGAGAAACAGAGATAGTGAGAGAGATAATGAAAGAGACAGACACTGAGAGAGACAGGGAGACAGAGAAAGAACAGCTCTCATGGAATACTACTCGAAATCTGTTGAAGTATATTAATTTTTTTGCAAATGAATGCAAAATCATTTGTGAATGCTATTATTATTATTATTATTATTATTATTATTATTATTTTAATATTTTTCTCCGGCAGAACTTGGAATAACTGATTGTCTTTTGGTCTTCTCAAAAAAACTTATCTGAAAGGTAGCACTGATGTCAGCTCTGTAGACTTTCTGTTAAAAAGCAAATTCATTTTATCCAGTCTTTGTGCCTGAGGACCCAGGCTTTGTTAGTGATTTTTTTTTTTTTTTTTTTCGCAAATGAACTTGATAGTTTTGTTAATGGGCTATATTACAAGCTATAAGCTTTCCAACTTTCCTCATGCTAATGTAAACTATTACATTAGTAGTTGCATCTTGATTCCATATTTTTTAAAAGTAAAACCTGAATAAGATAGGTCATGATTAAGCAATGGAATCTAAATTTGACATTCCACCTATTTATGTGCAAGAAAATTTCACCAAAGATAAATCTTCCCATAAACAGTGACTTTAGTGTCTCAATCATATGCAAAAAAACAAGTGTTTTCCAAAAGATAATATATTTTATAATTTTTCTCTATGCTGAAAAACAAAACATTCTATAAGCAATGCTGAGTCCAGACATTGCCATTTGCATGACCAATATGTCTTCTACATAAGTCAACAGAAACAAAGAAAGGACAGGAAAGACCTAGGGCTATCTTAATCTAGAGGACAGTCAGTCTTCCCCCAACACCCTTCCTACAAGGAAGTCAGGAAGGCTGGGAGATCTCCAAATCTTCAGACAAGGGTCTTGTTGTCAAGAGTTGGGATTTGCTGAGGCGGGGCAGGACACTGGGGAGACACAGGTGAATCTGAACTTTCTCCCCCAGGCTCCAGGAACATTGGTTTTCTATCATCACCCAGAGGAGGCAGAAACGAGATCCAGGAGTTAGGCTTTGCCCTCCAGCACTGCTGCTCCTCCCTGAGGATTTACCTTATCTCCTCCCCACCTAGGGCTGACTGGGGCTCTCAGCCCAAGTGATAAAGGCTGGGAGATTCACAGTCTCTCAAATTAGAATCACACTGAGTTCAGGGATTAATGAGCTCCCTCCTGAACATACTCCCTTTTTCTTCCTTAGAAATCAACATGAAAATAAAAGTATAAGTTAAGTTTAGTGTTGTTACGTTTCCAGAGAAGGTGATGGATCAGGGATCGTATTTCCCTACTAATCTTATGTTAATAACAGGAATACAAGATGCGATGGTTCCCTCTCAGTAACTGAGAGTAATAAAAAATAAGACTTCACTGCACACACACGCACAGATCCTTATTGCAAAATATGGAAACACAACTCTAACTTACATTTATGAATTACATTTTTGCATTGGGTTTCACTTCTCTTTCTTTCTTTTTGTCTTTTTTTTTTTTTGCAAAACCAGGGATTAAACTCAGGCTCTTGCACTTGCCAGGCAAGCGTTTATTCTACTGACCCCTAACTTGTTTCTTCATTTAAAAATAATCTAATTTGAAAGTACCTGCACTTGTACATGTAAAAAAAATGATATCAAGACCAGGATTCAGGGCCAGTATGATAGCTCAGTGAACTAAAGCGCCTGCTTAGGCAAGCGCAGCAGCTGCTCACCAGCTTACCTTGCCAGCCCCGCCCCCGCAGCCCATTGAGATTGGGCATGGTGGTACATGCCTATAATCTCAGCACTTAGGAGGCTGTAAACAGGAGAATCACTATGAGTCTGATCTGCGTCGTGAGACCCTGTAGACCCTGCAGACCCTTCCCTGAACTACAAGGGAAAAACAAAAAGAAAAACAAACAAACAAAAGCACCGGGATTTGTTGCTATTTAACAACATACTGACATACTGAGTGGCTAAAACTTTTATTATTTTAAAGAAATCATACATAGCTAAACAAAAAGTCAGCCTCACAAATACTTTAGGTAACAACTTCCAATATTTTCACATAAAACTAAGTGGAACAAATATTAAGCAAAATATGACAGTGGTCAAAACATAGTGAGATAAACACACTAGCTTAGGCCGGGAGTTGTTGCTCAGTGGGGAAGAGCTGGCCAAGGGTGAGAAAGGCCCTGAGCCTCATCAGTGGGGCTGCCAAAACAAAATGGGGTTTTAAAGAGCCCTACTATGATGGGCAACTCAACATGCTTAACTACAGTAAAGATATGTAATATACAAGCATTCTGTAATATAGACATAAGATTGTTCATATATAAAATGACTTCAAAAATGAAGTATTACATATTTAAATTGTGAAGCCCCAATTATAATTCTATTGTCCCATAAAATCTAAGGCCCATAAAGATAGATCTAAGATACTATGTTAATGTCATTGGTACTCAGAAAGTGGGAACTAAAATAGGACAATGTTATTTCCTGCTACAAGAAGTCTACTAACTTCAAGAGTACATGAGAAGCAAATACAAAAGCTCATGTATGGCTCGTGCAAGCAGCATATGGCCAAGCCCTTTAGGGTGAAATCTGGTGATCACTGGGAGGGGAACTTGAGTCAACACTTCTACGTTCACTAATACAGGCTATCAGAGGATTAGAAGGTTGTAAGTGTTTCCTTGGGGTACACGAACGAAATCTCAGCTGCGCAGGTATCTCACTTGATGAGTCAGCAAAAGTTTGCCTTAAATTCATAAATCAGCTAAATTGAGGGGCCTAGACCTTGGTGCACCCAGATGTAGTATGATTGCAAAACTAAACCACAAGAGTTATTTAAAAGAATCATTTTATACACACGACTATCGCTGTGGACAAAAATGAAAATCAGCTCAACAATACAAAGTACCTCAGGGAAGGAGGGCAGAGAACCGGAGCCCAAGCATCTGTGAACAGTGGCACAATGTTTCTGAGGTAATAAGGGCGCCGATGGAACCTTTATTTTATCTAAGTGAAAATTGCATGAATATCCATTATAATATATTCGCTGAGTTGCCTGCACGTTTGAAGTAGCTTGTAAATAAAAATGCATTCATAGGATCAAATATTAAAAGTCTATAGCTGAGGGCGGGCGAGATAGCTCAGAAGCATAAGCACCTGCCTCATAGTGGAAGGTCCTGAATTCGATCCCGAGTACTATATAAATAAATAAATAAAGGCCATAGCTGAAATGAATAGAGCATTATTTATTAAGCATTGATTTCTCTTGCTTTGATGAGCTCTATAACCGGGTCCCCCTGTATTACATAAGATCATGAAGCAGGGCTGGCCACGTGTAGAAAAATGTTTAAGAGTTTAACTCAAGAAACCATTTCCACTTAGAGCCAGCATGGAAGCCAGCGTCTCCTTGTGCTTCGCTTTGTTTTCTGTGCCATAAATGTTATTCACGCAGGTGAGCACAGACGCCTAGCTCTGCCCGGCCTTCTCTCCACCATGGTGACGCTTGTGCAGAGGTCGCTTTGCACTCTTACCAAAGGTCTCACATGAGTATGACTCTACTCATCCAGATGGCAAACGTGGAATAGGCAGATTGATTGGATGAAGACGAATCAATCTTCACAAAGAACAACGCAGCCCAGTGTGACAGTGATGGAGGAGGAAAAATAATTGGACCCGACATAATGGTTTCTTAAATTGCTGCTGATTTAAAAAAAAAAAAAAAATAACACTCCAAACAACCCTCCAAATGTATTATTTCCAGTACTGGAATAATTAAACTTCCATTTTCCCTGAAGAGTTTTATGAAAATGAGTTTTGAAAGTGGTTTTGCCTGTCGATAGTATGGTACTCAAAATCTAAAAAGTAGTTATGTTCCAGTTCCTACATACAATGAATTTCTTCAGGGAAATAATTTCTATTTCATTTCTTTGTATAACCATTATCAATATATCTGCTTACATTTATACAGGTATTTTACTTGTTCCAGATTGGCCCAGTGTCTAAAACTACTCACAAAAGAGTAGTAAGTTTTACCGAAAAGATATTTGATGGTGAGTGTTTATTTACCAAAGTATCTTCTATGTGCTGAAATAATAATAATAAAAAAAAGCAAATAAAGGAGGAATCAGAGCTAGTGCAGCGGTTGACTGTGTGCAGACTTCTGTATGACTGACCTTCCTATGCCATATCCTATATTGCCTGTGTCTTCACTTGTCCCCGAAGATTCCACCAACGGTCTTGTGGCAAACTTGGACTTAGGGCACCTTCTAGTGCTGAAATATTGGAAGTGACTACTGGCTCAGAGGAAGCAAGCAGCCTGCGTGGAATTTCTGAGATAAAGGCTAAATCAAAAGCAGATTGGGCAGAGCAGAATTCATGCTTGGTGGTCCAGCACCTGTAAGACGGTGCACTCCAGTGGCCATCTGGGGATTCAGAAAAGCATGACCTCCCCTCAAGCTTGTGACAAACCATGACAGACTGAGGAGATACCGTCCAGCATGGGAGGACTCTCTGGTAGGAAATTTAATACAGCCATTCTAAAGAGACTTTGCTGCAGGAAAATAAATTAATTAATTCCATATTCTACATAGAGAATCTAAACAAAAAAATAGAAGCAACTCCAAATAAAAGTTAGACAGAATCCTTGAGCTGAAAACCATATTAAGTAAACTTAAAACCTAATAAGCGACACTAATAGCAAACTAAACTAAACTGCATAAATAGGTTGAAGAAAGACTATTTGAAAATTCATAGAAAAAATATAAAATAAAGAGAAATGAAGAAAGGCTATAACAGGTGAAGCAGCAATAAAAGGAAATATTTGTCATGCTGTGGTTCAAGAGGAAGTTAAGGGTGTCAAAGGGGAAGAAAGCTCATTTAAAGCAATAAGAGCAGTAATGTGCCACACGTAGAGGAGAGAAATGTCCAGGTGTGAGAGGTCATAGGTCACCAGTCAGATTTCATTCCTATCTTAAGGACCTATCTTAAGATATTATAATTACAGTTTCTCCTACAAGTGCAAAGTAGAGGGAAAGGTCTTACAGCAATAGCTCAAGGAATGTGTTTTCCCCAGCCCTATCCTACAGGAAATGGTGGAAGGAATTCATCAAACCTCAAAAGACATTTCAGATTAACAAGAAAAAACCAGAAAAATGTGGAAGTGGTCAACTTATGTGGATAAGTTCAGAATGTGATTAGAAATGGTGTGCATAGACCATCAAAATATTTAGTGCTAAGTTTACAAACAAAACATTTAGCAACAATAGCAATTTCAATTTGTTTGACAATAGTCAAAAATCAATTCTCAAGAATCCAAATAGAGTACAGAGTTTTACTAAATGCATTATTGGTCCAGCAAGATAGCTCAGAGGACTAAAGTGCCTCTTAGGTAAGCTTAGGCAAGTGCACAGACAACAGTTTGATCCTCAGAATGACATGCTGCACCAGCCCCACCCACAGGGCCCCCTGAGTTGGCCACAGAAATCCAGGCATAATGGCTCGTGCCTGTAATTCCAGATCTAAGGAAGCTGGAAGCAGAAGGATCACCGTGAGTCTGAGCTGCATAGTGAGATCTGTAACAACCAAATGCATTAAAAATTAAATGAAATGGGAAAAAAAGCATCATTACTTTTATTTTTTATCTTTAAGATCAAATTCATTTACTCTACTTTCAAAATCATTTTTCACAAGATGTTTTCACAAGCTTTTCAGTGAATCCTAAATCAAGAATTTAAAAAAAGCCGGGCGTGGTGCCCCACGCCTATAATCTCAGCACTCGGGAGGCTGACACAGGAGGATTGGTGGGAGTTCGAGACTAGCCTGGGCTACAAAAGTGAGCTCAAGGCCAGCCTGAACTGCATAGCGGACCCTGTCTCAAAAAGACAAAAAATAAAGAAAGAAGAAAGGAAGAAAAAAGAAAGAAAGAAAGGAAAGAAAGAAAGAAAAAATATATATATAATAAGCAAGATATTTTAGCACACTGGAAGATCAAATCACTTATATATGAGGAAAGACTATGAAAGAGGGAAAAAAGCAAAGAAAGAAACTATGAAAAGTGAAGTTACAAGATCAAAATCATTATACAAAGCCCTTTCCTACCTTGAATATCAATGCATCAGTTTGCTCATTAAAAAGACAGAGAATGACTGAATGGATAGAAATATAACACCTAACTCCACGTGCTTTATAAGAAACTCATTTGGCTCTAAGCACATAAAGTAATGAAAGTAAAAGAATGGAGGGGGCCAGGGACATAACTCAGTAGAATAAGTGCTTGCCTAGCAAGCATGAGGTCTTGAGTTCAATCCCTCTTACCACAGGGAAAAAAAAAAAAAGAATAAAACACTCCACACAGATGGTATCCAAAGGAAGGTGGAGTAGCCATCCTTAGGCAGTGCAGGCTCACATCAAAGAATAAAAGAAAATTTAAACACAAGGAAGAACATCATACAATAGTAAGGCAATCAGTTCAACAAGAGAAAATCATAGTTCTTAGCAAAGGTACCTTCAATATTAGAATATCAGGCCAGCCAAAGAGCTCAGCAGATTAAAGCTCCTGCAAGCAGGCACAGGGGCTGGGGGTTTGATCCCTGGGGCTATCCCCCCCCAATTAAGCTGAGTTGGTAATTGAGACTGGGCATAGTGGTGTGCACCTGTAGTCCCAGCTCTTGGGAGGCTGTAAACAGGCAAATCACTGAGTCTGATTTAGTAGTGAGACCCTGAATGCCCTGTACACCCTTCCCTAAAATACAAAAAAAAAATTAAAAAAATTAGGATACCAATTACACAAAGCAACTAGTAATATACATAGAGAAAACAGCAAATTCAATACAATAAAATACACAAATTGGTCATTCTACTTTGAATGATAGACAAAAGATATCCAAATAGACACTCAACGAAGAAATAATGCATGAAACTATATACCCTTCACTAAGACGATTCTGTCCCATAACTGTAGAACAGATATTTCTTTCACAGATAAATCTCTGACAAATTTTTCAGAATAGAACATGCGATAAACACAAATCTCAGCTAATTTAAGAGAACAGAAATCTTATTCAATGATTTTTACTATAAAGCAAGAAAGTTAAAAATTAATAACAAGAAAACCTTCAGGAGTTATAAATACATAGAAATTAAAGAACTTACTCTTGAACAATGAAAGGAATAAATCAAAAGGGAAAATTAAGAATGTATTGAAATAAAAAATGACTTAAAATATCAAATTCTATGAGATATAGCAACAGTAGTTCAGGCTGAAAAATGTATAGCAACCAACCAGTTCTTATGTCAAAGGCTTATTCACATCTCAAGTAAACCATCTGTTATGGTTTATGTCTAGTTGGCCCCCAAAGCCTCATGGAGTCATTGGGCTGAGACTTCTAGAGTTTGAGACTTGATCCATGATCCCTGGGATTATGGGTCGAAGTACTTCTGGGATTATGGGTGTAGCCTAAGGTGGAGGCTAAGGCGGAGAGCCTGGATGTAATATAAAGAGAGGCAGAGAGACAGACTCGAGCTCTTGCTGCTGCTCTGCTGCCCTGATTGGCTGCCTCTGCCACCATTTTGTTGCTGTTCCACCGCCATGAACTGGATGCTCTCTGCCCTGCTCCACTCAGCCTTGGGCCAGCCGAATATGGACTGAAACTTCTACAAACTGTGAGCTAAATAAACCTTTCCTTCCTTCATTTTGAGTGTCGGGTATTTGTCCCAGCAACAAGCAAAAAGTAACTAAGACACCATCTATTACTATATCTCAAGTAAATGAGAACAAGAAAACAATCCAACACTATTCAAGAAATAATAGACAATAAAAAAGATATAAATGAAATTAACTCAAAGCCAACAAGAAAGTTCCAAAACCATTAACATAATGCTACCCATCCAAATCCAACACCAACAAACCTAATTTCTTCCATGATTCTGTTTGCAAACAAAATTGACCATGAACCAAATCAAATTCAGTAGTAATGGTATTTGTGAACTTTATGGGGGAATTTGAGTTGGTTTACAACCACTCAGTTTGGGACAAGATTCATGGGAGGACAGAGTCCCCCGACCAAGGTACCACTGTACAATGTGGAAACTGAACAGCTATTTTAAAATAAATAAAATCCTGTCACTTATAATTACATAAATGGGGCCAGAGATCATTCTGTTTAGTGAAATTAAACCAAGCACAAGAAAAATATGATGATCTTATTCACTTACAGGATCTAAAACTGGGTTCCTATATAAGTTCAGGGAATGGGTAAGGGTTAAAGAAAGTAGAGGGTTATAGAACATTAAGCAAGGTTGATGAATGGGTCATAAGTTTTATTCATATAGGAGTAAGAATTTAGAGTGTGTTATGTTTTCTGTCTGGTTGTCCCCCCAAAGCCTCATGCAGTCATGGGACTTCTATAGATTGAGACTTGACTCATGAGTCACTGGGATTAAGGGATTAGTACTGATCTAGAGTTTGACACTTGATCCACGATCCCTGAGATTATGTTTTAAGTACTTCTGGGGTTATGGGTGTAGCCTAAGGCAGACAGACTGAGGTGGGGAGCCTGAATGTAATATAAAGAGAGACAGACAGACTGAAGCTGTTGCTCTCTGCTGCCCTGGTTGGTCGGTTGCCTCTGTTGTCGAATTATTGCTGTTCCGCCACCATGAGCTGGATGCTCTCTGCTCTGTTATACTCAGCCTTGGGCCAGCCAAATATGGACTAAAACCTCCAGTAACTGTGAGCTAATAAATCTTTTTCTTCCTTCATTTTGAGTGTCGGGTATTTGTCCCAGCAATGAGAGAAAAGTAACTAAGACAGGGTGTATTTATGATTTCATCAAAAATGAAAAATGACTGGAGAGGTAGACATGTTCTTTCTGTTCTAAATGTTAAACAAAACACCACAGAGTAACACCTTAATATATCTATAGTAATGTTTGTATAGTTAATTAAAATACTTTTAGTGTAAATTCTAAAGATTACAAATATTTGTAGACTTTGTTTAAGCTCCTTTAGACATTGTATAACATATCCACACATCAAAATATTAGTTGGTACTTTATAAATATGTACAGTTTTATGTCTTTATGCATTAACTAATTTGTTAATTACGAAAACTGACTTTTCTGTGTCTTGGCTCTAGGCCTATTCTCCTGTTGATAAGTGGGCCTATCATTCTTAATTCACAATCTGTGGCCCACCATATCAAGATTTTATTTATTTTTTCTTTATTTATTTATCTTTATATATTTAGTACAGGGTCTACAGGGTCCCCCTACACAAACTGGACTCGCAGTGATCCTCCTGCTTTTAGCTTCCCAAGCACTGTGATTACAGGTGTGTGCCACTACATCCAGTTTCAGAAACTCTCAGGGCACCAAGCGGGCAGGACCTGGGATAACGGATAACGCTAGGGATAGAAACCCTGTCCCTGTGTCTGCCAGAGCAAGAGCTTTAGTCCCCTGAGCTATCCTGCTGGCCCACCATATTTTTTTATTTTATCATTTTTAATAAGAAATAACAATAAGATAGCTTCAAAACGTGTTAATAGTACATTCTCAATAATTGACATGTTGCATAGTTTTATCTTCATAATAGTTATACAGAGCATAGGGTGTAGACATGAAGAATTTTCTCATCAATATTGGTAAGGAAAGAGAAAAGAAAAAGAAGAAGAAAAGAAAAAAATGAAAAAGAGGAAAAAGAAAAAAATTCTTCTTTTTGAGCTGAGAGGAAGTAGCTGCACACACTGTCCAATGTTCCTTATTTGCATTGGGGTGAAACTGGCAATATTGGAGGTTGTTGATTTAAGCCTGCTCTCAATCAACACCCCCCCTTTTTTTGTTACACCCCTAGAAGACCAGAATGACAAGCATCCCAAGCATGAAAAATCTTTTAAAGGTTCTTAGGACCAATATCTGATTCCTCCTGTGCACATAAGTGCATGGATTTGTTCCTGCTATGCTTCCTCTCTTTTCTGCTTCCAGTCACTTCGTTGTTTAATCCTTAAGTCTTTGATTGCCATTCAGCTGTGTTATGCCCTTCCATTTTTATTTCTTCTTTAGAGTTCTTACACTAGGGAGACTATACGATATTTATACATGTAGGTCTGGTTTATTTCACTTACGAGTATATGTTCAATGTACATCCATTTATATATGATGTCTTACAGTTTATCATTCAATGTCAGCCTTTCAGCATTAAAACAGAAGAGTAGAAGTGTCTTCTCCTCTATTTTAGGCGATGTAAATGTCCCCATTCTACTCGGTGAATGGGCTCATACTTTAACAGTGTATTACTAGTTTTATGTAGCACTCAGATTAGCTGAGAAGAAACTGAAATCTCTTTCCCACAATGCAATAGTGTTGTCATGCAAGCCCAGTAACACCTCTGACGCAATCACTACTCCTGAGGCGCTCTTGAGGCTCTGCTGTCAACAGATGTGGTGCTGTCCTAATGCTCCTCATGCCAGGGCAGCTCCCCTCTACTGTGCTACACAGGAGGTGCCTTTGGCAGAAGCATCATCGTTTCTCATTCATCTGGTAATGGGATGCGGCTTGCTGTTTTGAGTGAAAACCCAGGTGCGGAAGAGAAAATAAAATGATTACCAACTCTACTTAATGATTGCCTTTTGTCTGCGGGGCTGGGAAGGCGGAGCTGCTGTCGCATAGTAACAGTGATACCACAACTGGTGTAGAGTGGGGGCTCATGGCAAGCCTCTTCATGTTTTATGAGAAGCAATCACATGGCAAACAGAATGAATCACACGACCAGAATCAGTAACAGGCAGATTAGAGCAACGTTATTACAGCATGGATTCGTTGCATTTATGTAACTCAGAGTGTCCAAGATAAATATTTTGTTAGTAATTCACACTCTTAAAAATCACATATTTCCCTCAATACAAATAAAAAGTCCATTCATTCCTTGATTTTTGTCTTCTTTTTCTCACACCATATAACATTGTCTTCAATGACTTTACTCAGAGTGCAATACAAATCAAAAGGCTTCTTCCAAAAAAAAAAAAGATAATAGCACAACTTTCTTTTCAATTAACTAAGATTAACTAGTAGCATAAATGAAACAAATTAGCATATATATGAAGTTATTTTTTAAGCAAAGAAATATACATGTCTTCTTAAAGAAAATCCCCATACCTTTCCAATATGATTAAGGTAGATAATGTGCAATTAACTTTGATTCATAATCATGTAAAATTTAAAGCCACACATTTTATAAATTATTCTATCTAAGACAGGTATTATAGAATACTTAAGATCATGCAATATATTTACATACAAAATTGGGATATATATAAAGACTAATTATAAAGTTATCAAAAGGATATTTTTGCAAAAATGCAAAATAGCAAAGGTAGAAAAACATCTGAAAGATTTAATAAAGAAGCTAACATTTCTCTTTTTAAGATTATTATGATTTATCTTCTTGGACTCTACATCATGAGACAAAGTTAATAGTTTAATTTTTATCAATTATATATTTCTCTATAAATAGAAATGAATGTATATGATAGGCTATATGTGTTTAATTATTCCATCCTACATGAAATTGATTTTCTGGATAGATGCATTCTGGCTGGCATTGAACTGTCAGTGATCCTCCTTCCTCTGCACTAGGACTCTACCCAGGACCTTGCTCTTACCAGGCAGGTGCTTCTACCGCAGAGCTGTGTTCCTCGCTCCTATCCATTCCAATTTCAAGTCTGAATGCTGACAACTCCAATTTTCAGTACAGGTCGTATTTACAAATAGTCAGTAGACATAGGCAATCCTGACCATTATGTGGGCCACCTCCACCTCACTTGAACTATGGAAACTTTCAAACAGTATACCCTATGTTCATGGGAATTATGATTCTATAACCTAATATGCATGCCTACAAAATGAATTTCTGAATGACTCTTATTGTAAATTAATCAAGATAGGGAACTCAATACTATTTGTAATTCTAATATTCTGTACTGATCGCAGTACTATTGCAACTTAAGTAGATTATCATGTCGTCTGTGAAGAATGATAACTTCACTTCTTTCTTACTTATTCTGCTATACCAGAGCTTCTGCCAGGAAGCCGTTTAACAATACATACAAGGTAAGAACCTGCAAGTCATCAGAAATGAACAGGCATAACACAAGTTGCTTTCTGATGGATTGAAACAGGCTAAGGAAGATACTGTGCAAATGGCTAGCTACCAGAGAAAACAGGATGAGTTTGATGTGCCATGCTGCTTCTTGTCAGATAAAATAGATACTTTTCTTAAAAGTATTTCCAAAATTAGCAAAGATTAAAGAGATGGACAGGTTGCTCAGCAGGGAAACTAAAAACCCTGACATTGATCTGAGGAGACCCCCAGGCTCTGACACTGATGGCTACAGTGACTGTAGAGAAATCGATTAGTTCCCCCATTTCCATATTCATTGATGCACATAACTATATTGCTGAATACATTCCTACTCCTCATTGAGATATTGTGAATTAAGTATGATTGACAGATGCACCACAAAATACTATGCAATTGCCATATGCATTGATATTAGAGTTTTACTGTTTAAATTTTTATCCAGAATTGAGCCTCAGGAAAATTGTGACTAAGATTTGCCATTAATAAAACTGGCTGATGCTCACGCTTGTCGTGCCCCACCCCCATGATGCTCTGAGCAGACAATTGAGACTGGGAGTGGTGGTGCATGCCTGTAATCCCAAGGCTGTAAACAGATAAATCACTATGAGTCTAATCCAGTAGCGAGATCCTGAACACCCTGTAGACCCTTAAAAACAAAACAAAACGAAACAAAACAAAACCCTAACTGATAGATTGTAAAGAAATGTAAGCTAAAGCACTCCAGATTGGAGAGCCATAGATTTGCACATCCATGCACCTGTCCAGTAAGCCAGGCAAGACAGCAGTGTTATGGTTTATGTCTAGTTGTTCCCCCAAAGCCTCATGTAGTCATTGGGCGGAGACTTCTAGAGTTTGAGACTTGATCAGTGATCCCTGGGATTACGGGTTTTAGTACTGGTGGGATTATGGGTGGAAGTACTTCTGGGATTATGGGTGTAGCCTACGGCGGGGGCTAAGGCAGAGAGCCTGAATATAATATAAAGAGAGACAGAGAGACAGATTCGGGCTGTTGCTGTTGCTTTGCTGCCGTGTTTGGTTGGCTAGCTCTGCCGCCATTTTGTTGCTGTTCCACCGCCATGAACTGGATGCTCTCCGCCCTGCTCTACTCAGCCTTGGGCCAGCCGAATATGGACTGAAACCTCCACGAACTGTGAGCTAAATAAACCTTTCCTTCCTTCATTTTGAGTGTTGGGTATTTGTCCCAGCAACGAGCAAAAAGTAACTAATACAAGCAGGAACCTAAGGGAGGAGACAGCAGTGCACTGGGGAGACAGACTCAAAACATTCAGGTGGATTTTTCCTCAGAATTTGGTGCTGATCAGAATAGGGGTAGGAGAGAGAGACAGGTGGCTGGGCTAGTTCCAAGTCTCGATCTCAGGAGTATGAGGTCCTGTCTTTCCTGTTCATGGTCTTATCTCCACCATCAGGAATCTTCCACTTGGTTCAGATTAAGAAAGTCAGAAAGCAGGACTTCCAGAAAGAGACACAGAACTTACGGCTGCTCTCTAGCACCCACAAAAGTGGGACTTTGGGCAGAGACCTGGAGCCCAGGAGAGTGGGAAGGAGGCCAAACCTCTTGGTAGAGGTCCCAGGCTGCTGGTGCCAGGAGGGGAGGATGTTGTCCAATACAGGTGTCAGTTCTCAGCCAGGATTCCTGGGGGAGGGTGAGAAGTCCTAACTTGGGAGCAAGAGAGGGAAGGTGGGACAAAGCAGCAGACTGGCTTGGCCTTGGGGCTGGGGGGAGGTCTTGGTCCCCAAACCCCGGGGACCCCACTCTCTAGCTTCAGAACAGTTTCCATGGAAACCTGCCTTTGTAATCTTAATTGTTCTACTCTTAGAAAGAATGAGCCAGGCAGGCAGGGCTTCAGGGAGTAGAGGTAGGTCCCTGATGGGAAGGCTTCCAGCACAGCCCTGAAGTTCAGTGGGGCTGTGGGCAGCACTGTTGCAGAACTGTGTGAGGGGGCTGCTCATATCCGCCCTCCCCCCGGGCAGTGCCCACATAGTAGTTCTCACCCTCAGCTCCACATACAATGGAGTCCTTGTGCATGTCGTTCATTCACCATGGTACACATGTGTGCACATACCCACCCGCTTCTCTCCTCTGCCTCCCTCCATACAGGTTCCTAGAACATCTTTTAGCTCGGACACCAGAGCTGAAGGTCACAGCCAGTCCAGACAAAGGGACCAAGACCTTAAAACAAACACGTAAGTAGTTGCAGACATGAATTCTATCAGTCTTGTTATTTTAGATTAATAAATACATTGCATCACACTTCAAAAAAAAATGTAAGCTAAGCACAATCCCACATCTGAGGCAGCACTATATCTGCCCACATGTAAAACCTTTCTACCGTTAGAATTCTTGCTGTCCTGCTTTGTCCTTTAGCAGCAGAAAGGTGTCCTCTGTCTGTATGGTCTGATAGCTCTGAAATGCAGGAAGCCATGGCTTTCTGTGTTTGTGGGTGAAGATCCAGATGTAGGACTAATAGACTGTGGTGGGCAACAGAAGGACAAGCATTGTATCATGTATATCCTTTCTGTTATGCCTACCTAAGCTCTTGACTTCTTACTCCAGTTCCTGGCAAAGTTCTGTGTTAGTCTGGTCATCTTATCAGTCCTTGATCACCAGTGTGGCTGGCTACCAGGGGCGAGTAGCACACAGGTAGAAAAAGGCAGTGATAGGGAGAGAAGATGTAAACAGGCAGAGTGTGTGGATCTCAGTCTGTCCTCTGAGGGAATGAACAAAATATGTGAAAACTGAGGAGAGAGAGGTGTTGAGGCACAGTCTGTGTCAGATGGAAAAGGGCAGAAACTCAGAAACCACTTAGGAAGCTGTGGGGTTAATGCAGAGCAGAGTGGATGGTGATTGTCACAAGGTGCTTTGTGTGGAAGTTATAATAAATGGTCAAATGCTGCATAAACAGTCACAGAGAGATACCTCTACTCTGGCTCTAGCCTTTGGTGACTGGGTATATATCTCAGAGTCAAAGAAGTTGAGGATTAGTAATATGTTGTATCTATGTCTTCACAAAGGGCCAGCTGTGAAACATCTTGGGTTCAACGTTCTGTTGTCCCCTCCTAGGAATTTTTTTAATTTACATTTTTTATTTGTTTAGGATATTTATACTAATTAATACATTGTATATTGTTCTTTTTTTACATATAGTACAGAATTTCAGAACTAGAAAAATTTAACAATGGTTATATTACATATTTTCATCATCAGATCAGTTTAGATTAATAGGTATTGGTGTATAAGATTGATCAAACAATTAAACATAAACACTTTCCATAAACATTATTTTTCTTTTAGCAGTTGACACACTGCACACACTGTTCTCACAATAGTTATACAGAGCACAGTGTATGGGCATGACCCACCTTCTTCTTGATGTTGCTAAGGAAAGAAAAAAAAAAAAAAAAGAATTATCTTTGAATTAAGAGGAAGCAGATGCATACACAGTCCAAAGTTCCACAATTGCAGTGGGCCACCAGTATAACTTGCAACGTTGGAGGCTATTGATCCAAGCCTCCTACAGCTCATATCACCAATCTAGCTCTGCATTTCATGCCTTGTAATTAAGCTTTTTGGCTGGGTGATCAAGGGCAAGTCAAAGCAAGACCAGTATAATACAACATTCATCTTTTGTATCTTCCAAGGTCAAATCCCCTCAGGATTAACTTTGGAACCATATACAGTGCTTTGTAGAACTGTTGTCAATGTCAGACTTCGGGTTGAGTCACAGCCATTGCTTGGCCAGTTTGCTTTCTGTGAAAGCCCAAGAAAATGTTTTTCTCTGGGTGACTTTCCTTACACACACTATAGTTCCTTTATCCCTTTTCTCTGAGGTCCCATAATCTCCTTGACCAGAAAATTTCAGACATCTCTGAGTTATAGGATGTTACAGCACAGGTTCTCTTATGTCCTGAGTCCTTACTGACCTTGAAGGGCTAGGGCCAAAATATTGGCTATCCTCATAGCCCTTCATTTTCTCCAATTTTTGGTCTGTTAACTTACATTCTATACCCTCCAGCAGAGAAGTTTCTTAATACTATTACTCTATAACATAGGTAATTCAGCTTATCATCACTGGCTTTCTGAATATCAAACATCTTGGAATTGATATTTTCTGACAATCATTGATATTCTAATAACTTTCCACAGAATGTGATATAAGCAGTTACAATTTTTTCACAGATATTTGGAAATTCAAGGAAATACAAAATTGTAGCCTGTCAAGCCTATGGTACTTGGCCCAGTCTCTTTCTTTCAGCTAATACTCTTGAGAGAGAATAACAGTACCTGAGTTTACATTGGGAGCAGTACATATCAAAAAGACAAGAGTGACATGCATTCCAAGCAGAATTTTACTGTTACATGGTTATATGATCAGTGTGATGAACCTTTTGAAGTTTCTTAGGACCGATATCTTATTCGTCCTGTGTACATAAGTGCATGGTTTTGCTCCTGATATGTTTCCTTTTTATCTGCTTCCAGTCACTTTGTTGTTTAATCCATAATGCATTCAGCTCTGTTATGCCCTTAAGTTTTTATTTTCTTCTTTAAAGTTCTTATATTAGGGAAACTATATGATATTTACACATGTAGGTCTGGTTTATTTCACTTATGAGTATATGTTCAATATACATCCATTTATATATGAGGTCTTCAAATTTATCATTCTTTATAACTAAGTAATATTCCATTGTATAAAATTACCACATCTTTTTCACCCATTCTTCAAATGATGGGCATTTTAGGTGTTTCCAAACATTGGCTATTACAAATTGGGCTGCTATAAACATAGGTGCACAGATATCGCTATGGTATGATGTTTTCAGTTCTTCTGGGAAAATTCCCTGTAGGGGAATAGCTGGATTGAATGGGACTTCCAATTCTAGTTTTGTAAGGATCCTCCACACTGCTTTCCATAATGGTTGCATCAATCTGTATTCCCACCAGCAGTGGAGAAGGGTTCCTCTTATAATTTATGAATAACACCCAATCCAGCTCATTGGGTCCTAAAACTTATCTAGGTAGCCCTGAGTATGACTCCAAGACTTAGCTGCATAGTAAGGAATATAAAACTCCTGAAACTAGACTTGCAGGAGAGTGGGAAAAGGAATAAGTGCTCAGGTTCGACATATGGAATTGAGATTTTACTTCAATATCTCAGCAGAGAATTTTGGACATGATTATCTACGTGGGTACAGAAGTTGATGGTGAACACTGGGCAGAGTCACACACCTTGAAGTGGTGATATAACAATTAAACCTATGAGAACAGGTAAAGCTTCCATGGGAGTGAGTCTGAGCCATGCAGAACACCATCGTGGATGACAGGAATCTCTGGAATCTATCCCTCATATCCTATTTTGCAGGAAATACACAGCCTCTTTCCACAGGGATTGTCACGTCAACATATGTTTTAGAAGAGACACAGCAATCATTTTAGGTTCTGTTTCTAATATCTATCTTTTAAATATTGGTGTTTATTTAGATTTTTGACTATTTTCATGTCATGTGTCCATTTGGAATCAAAATTTTATACTTTTGATCGTATTTTCTATCATTTGATATCATAAAATCTGCAAAATTTTAAGGGAAACAGGTAAATTAAAAAGACAGGGGGCCAGGGAGATAGCTCAGTAGAATAAGCACTTGCCTGGCAAGTATAAGGTCCTGAGTTCAACTCCTGGTACCACAAGAAGAAAGAAAGAAAGAAAGAAAGAAAGAAAGAAAGAAAGAAAGAAAGAAAGAAAGAAAGAAAGAAAGA
>PVJA010012995.1:0-50550 GCA_004027025.1 Myocastor coypus
AGAGAGACCATGCAACATTCAGGCCCATGTGTCTTCTTTATTTCACTCAATCTTCTGCACAACCCTGGTTTAAAGTACAGCCGACCCTCCTTATTGTCCTGCCTTGCAACCACAATCACACCAACCATGGATTGAATGTATGTGAAAAAATACGATCTATAGTAGCCATGTGCAGATTTCTTCATGTCCATGTTCTCCAAGCATTACAACATAACAACTATTTGCATAGCCTTTGCACTGTTGTAAATATTATAAATAATCTGGAGATAAAGAGATTAAAGTATCTGGGAAGATGTTCACTGTTTGTGTTTAAATGTTACTCCATTTTATGTAACCTGTGCATTTTGAAATCTGCTAGAAGTCCTGGGACCCACTGGTGTTGGGATCAACCCTCCGTGTATATTAAGTGTCTGTAGTAGTTTTTGAACTTCATTTTAGCGGCAAAGTTTTCACAAAACTTTTTAATTTTTAATAATAAAAATAATTCTTAGAGAATGTATCACCCGCACTGTACCAAGAGCCCTAAAACTAGTAGCTTATTTAACCCTTACGAAAACACACACAACAAAGTACTGTTGTTCACATTGTAGGGAAGACAGAATTGAGGCAGAGAATTTACAGAGAATTAAGGAAGGTACCTGAGATCACCAGCTAGTAAGGGGCAAAGGCAGAATTTGGATTCAGCTGTCTGATTCCAGAGCCCACGTTCCTGCCCTCTCCACTGTGCTGCCACCTCTGCCTGGAGACCGGATGTGGAACTAGGCAGAGAGGAACTGGTTGATGTGAGCACTTTGGCCAGTGTCCTTCCCTTTCCCTTTCCCTTTCCCTTTCCTTTTCCCTTTCCCTTTCCCTTTCCCTTTCCTTTTCCTCTTCTCTCAGTAGCCTCCACAGAGGCAGTAAGATCTAGCAGGTGAGCTCTCTCTTCGTCTATGTTGCACTACTATAACAGGATGCTATAGGCTAACTAAATTATAAACAAGAGAAGTTTATTTAGCTTATAATTCAGGAGGCTGGAAATTCCAAGATTGAGCGTTAGCGTCTGGTAAGGGCCCAGCTGCTATGACATAACGTGGTGGGAGATATCATGTGTTGAGAGGGATCACAAGGTTGAATTGCAGCTCTCAGTCCTTTTACAGTCATCATTAATCTGTTCATAAAGATGGAGCCCCCTGACCTAAACACTTCCCATTAGGCTCCACCTCCCAGCATGCTGCACTGAAGATTGAGTTTCCAATATCTGCCTTTTGTGGTATATAAGGGGTACATTCAGACCATAGCAGGTTCCTAAGCATAGGGAGGAGACATTAGTTTGTTTTGCTTTCTATAAGAGAATTGATCCTGGTTGCTGGCACTCTGGCAGGCCTAGAATGGCAAAGACCATCGTTCTCTGGGCATCAGGACACCAGACAAATAGTGCTTCTAGTTGATCACCGTTGTGCCTAGAAGAAATGAGTGCTGGAGACCAAGGCTCATATTTCTTAACAGTATCTGGAGGAAAGGCATATTTCAGTCACTTGCAGTGTGACAGTATTAGTCACACATCTCAGACAACATAGGCCTAAAATCTATTTTGAGTCAGTTTCTTGGGCTAGAGGAATGTTCCTTAGAATCGTGCCACAGTAAACAACATGGATGACTTTACACCTTCAGTGTCACCTTCCCAGATCTCTTCTGCCAATACCTTTAAGTCAGCCTGGGCCTGTTAGGAGATAAGGTGGTAGGTAGCCTACACCCACGTAGTGTGGACCACAGTGGGCCCTTGAGGTCTTTCCTATGTGCAGGGCAGCTGTCTTAACAAAGACCGCTTTCTCGTGATGGAAGATTTGTAGGGATGAAACAGCCTCTCCTGCCCCTTGGGATGTGAACTTTCCATGAAGAGGGAAGGTGACTTCTGTACCTTTTACTTCTACTGCCAATGGAAAGCTGGCCATAATCTAGGTAGTATTTTGAAGGTGACTTTTGTAGAAATTCTTCCAGGGAAGGGATTATTCCCTGGTGTTTAAGCTGCTCTCAACACAGATATATGTCCCCCTTAGTGATTTAAGAGGACTCCTGATTCTTAGGGAGCTCTGCTTTGTCCAAAGGGGCTATTCTGAGACTTGTGGTTCCTACCTTTTCTGCTGACCTGGCTGTGTCTGCGAGCAACATGGAGACTTGGGAGAGTTTGGATGAGGTAGGCTCTTGCTAGAAGCTTCCCCTCTGCGGCTTGTGGTCCATGCCCTGTCTCCTCCTCCCCAGGAGCATGCAACTTGCACCTGAGCCCCATAAAATGGTGAAAGGTGTCCTGACCACAGGAAGCCCTGACATTTCTCAGCGGGAGCTTCCAGAACTGAAGGCATGGCCTTATTGCCTCCTGGTCTCTCTTTGGCTGCCTTCAGGTCGCTCCTGGCACTTCCAGCTGCATCCACTGGGGCGGCTTTTCATCTCTAGGAGCCACCTGCTCTGAAGTGCCAGCTCCTGCAGTCACTCTCACTGTGGTCCTACTCGTCTTAGGCATGACTGGAGCTGGTCGTACAGGTATTAGAATGCCAAGAGATTTTTCTGGAGGGAAGGAAGCTTCTTCTTCCCCCCTTCCTCTTCCTCTCTTCCTCCATTCTTCCTTCCCTTCTTTTTCCTTCCCTCATTCCCTCTCTTTTTTCCTTACGGTTTCTTCACCTTTTCCTCCTGCTCCTTTTCCTCCTCTTCCTTCATCTTCTGAAACTGTGTGTGGAACACAGGGCCTCCTATGTCCTAGGCAAGCATTCTGCACTGCACTGATCTCTAGCCATTTTTATTTATTTAATTTTTGAGATGGGGTCTTGCTAAATTTCCCAGGCTGCTCTCAAACTTGTACTTCTCCTGCTTTAGCCTTCTGAGTAGCCAAGATTATAAGCATGTTCCACCACCTGTGGCATAAAGAGAATTTTTGTGGAAGTAGTTAATGTCACTTTTCCCATGTGCTTGGCCTGTCACTTGGAATCAAAGCAGATCTTTGTAGGCCTTGAGTTAGACTATCCATCTTGACATATCAGCTTCCTTAGGTTAAAAAATGCCTTGCAGATGAGTAGCATGTGTTTCTGGTGGTGACCAAGTGGATCATGGCAGAGTGGCTTTGGGCACTGTATGTGGTTCTCTCTGACACTGTCCATCAGCTCTCTCTCCCAGTCACTACAAACTAAGCAGCTTAGTTCCACTGCATCCTCATATTGATGTTTTTGCCTTAGAGCCAGCTGAGACTGGATTTAATGTCCCCAAATCATGAGCTAACTTAAACTTTTCTTCTTTTGTGAGTGCTGGGTTTTATGTCCAGGAATGGGGAAGCTAACTCTTTGGCTTGGGAGGGACTGTCCAAGTATGGGTGCAGTCCCTGTTAGGGTGAGGAGGTTGGTGTCACAAGTCCTGGGACAGTTCCATGTGCAGTGGATAATCCTCCCTGGGCTTTGACCGAAATGTCCAAAGCCTGGCTCTCCTAAAGCTGATATCCAGGAGAACATTTAACTTCATTCATGTAATAATTAACTATGGACAGAAAAAAATAGGTACTGTAGTTGTATAAAATTGAAGATATTTAATTTGGAAAACTATTTTGGGAAACAGAAGCAAAGTTTTCATTGAAATTACCTAATTAGTGTGTGCTTGTGTAGGTGTGTTTTCAACAACTTCCCAGAAATTACTGAAAACAGGGCATCGCCATTGCATTTTAAGGGAAGAGTCATCTTCCCCTCGTTTCATGAGCACTGAAAGCTTTCATACATTATGCCACATTCCCCTTTCATGGCAACAGGCTGATTTGAAGTTATATTAAATAATTTTGTGTAATAATTATCTTGGGTCTTGGTTTCTTCCTAGCCCCATTTGTTGTCCTCTGTGTGCCTATCATGATGTGAAAATTTGGGCACCTATTTTTCATGGAAGCCAAGCTCCAGAGCTCTGTGGGGTCACTGTCTTCATCAGCATTGTTCTGGTCGAGAGGATCTAGTTTGAGTTTGTGCTTCTCATCTCCTGCAGGAAGCAGCTGAGAAGTCACCAGGATTCTGTTCCTTGAAATAACTCAGTTGCCACTCACTGGTGTCATAGTGTATGAATATCTGAGCACTCTCCTTCCTGCTCCTACATGGATAGACAGGCATGACCTTTACTTCCATTTACCAAGGCCCTCTGAGATACTGACGGTCTTGTAGGACTTTGAAGCTGACCTCGGGCACAGAAGCCACGTGACCCATCCCTCAGTCTGATGTTCTTTCAGCCTTGTCACAGAACCAGCCAGAGAACTAGTCATGGCCTCTGTTTTAGTTCCCTTATCTGTATTGCAGGGATAGTAATAGTACCTACTACCAGGGCTACTGTAAGGCCAGTGAGCTGTCACATGCTCAGCACAGTGGTTGCCACATTGTGGCCATGAGCTCTTGTGAAGAGACTGGGAATCCCACTCTACTCCATTATGTGTTGGACACTGTGTGTGTGTGTGTGTGTGTGTGTGTGTGTGTGTGTGTGTGTGTGTGTGTTGGGAAGATATCACATGACCTAAGCCCCATCTTATAATACATATGAAACTCTTGATGGGTAGCTATAACCCTAGATACTAAAAAATGATAAAGTAATTTACAAAGAAAATAAGAGGAAAATCTATTGAGGACCACCTTATGTGGTTAGATCTGAATGTTCTGTGGAAAGAATTCAGCTGGAGGCTTCTGGGAAGAGGTAGCTCCCAAGCCAGTTAGAAAGAAGTGAGATGTTGGCAAGGAATTGGTAATGTGAGCATAGCTATGTCCATGGGACAAAATGATGGGTCTGTTACAAGTGGAGTTGGTAATGGCAGCTGTAGTCATCAGGTTTACATTATTGTAATGTAATACTAGAGAAGACTGTCCTTAAAGAAAAGAGGTTTTCTTAGCCCACAGTTCTGTAGGTTCCAGGGCTTGACATGAGCTTCAGTTCAGCTCTGGTAGGACCTCATGGTGAATGAGAGGATCATGTGGCAGATGGAAAATTCACACAGGCAAGCAGGAAGTCCAAGAGACTTCAGGGCATAATCCCTCTTGAGAGCACATTCCCAATTGACTTAAAGATATCTCCCTAGGTCCCACTTTTTAAAGAGATCATCTCCCAGCATCACCACACCAGGACCAAAATACCAACACAGACCTTTGGGGACAAACTTTAAGTCATGTCCAAACCACATGTTATGGCTTGGGTCTAATTGTCCCCCAAAGCCACATGTGGTTGAAGAGCGGACTTTTAAGAGGTGGCTGGATCTAGAATGTGTGGTACTGGGATTGAAGGTGTGTGACTACTAAATCTGTACTCTTATTGGTTTGCGTAACTCTAGCTGTAGGTAAGGATGTGAGTCCTACACCCACTGTAGGGTAGGTAGCCTGCATAAAATACAAGTTCAGGAAGAGGATTATTGTGTTCTCAGCTGCCTGCATGCTGTAGACTCTTTTTCCTCTGTGAGGCCCCTCTGCTAAGCCACTCTGCCAGGGAAATATGGACTGAAACCTCAACAAACTGTGAGCCAGATAAACGCATTCTCCTTTGACTTTGAGTGTCAAGTATTTTGTCTCAGCAATGGGAAACATAACTAAGACTCCATGGAAGGAGGCAGGAGGTGAGGGGGTAGGGGTGGTGCAGGCCAATAGGAGCTTGACATGGTCTGTGCCTGGTGGCTGCTGATGGCTCTGCAGCAGAGTAGTACCCTAGCAATGACAACATTTTCGGATATTTAACATGAAAGTGGTGGTGGGAGTGAGCGGAGAAGGCAGGCACCTCAAGAGGGGGAAAGAGGAATGAGTATGACTCTGTAGAAACAGGGCTGGAGTGAGTCCCTCACTTTTTATGAGCCTCACTCAGTTTACCTGATCTATAAAATGAAAGTAAGAGTTCTTACTCTGTCAATTTCACAAACTTGTTAACTTTAACAAAATGAATGTTTCTTTAAAAATACATGAGACAATGCTTGAAAAAAAAACCCAAAAACCTCAAAATGTTAATTCAGGCTGTTGGTGTGAGGATCTTCTTCTCATATTGACATCCTGTACCAGGGAGAGAGCAAGAAATGAGAGAAAAGTCTCATTTTCTTGTGGGTAGGTGACAGCATCCAAAGAGCAGAGACATATGAAGGATGGAAATGAAGTGACCCTGTGAGGTGGGAAAATGAACTGGGACTCTGAGGCTGTCCTCAGCATGAGCTATAGGTCCTGCCCAAGGCTGGGGCTTATGGTGGTACAGCCAGACCTGTGAAACAGAGCAGAGGCAAAATCGTTCTGCAGTCTTGTGCTCAAGCCTTCATGACAGAGGCCTCAGGTGGGCTAGGTGGGCTTGAGGAAGAGACCATTATTTCCTCAGTTTTCAAGGCTGATGTCCAAGGTGAAGGAATGTACAATACTGGTCTCTCCTGAGGGCTTTCTCCTTGGCTTGTTAGTGACCATCTCACATTGTCCCCCATGCTTATCCTTCTGTGTTATGTCTGTATCCTCATCTTCTTGTCTTATGAAGACACCACCATATTGGATTAGGCCCACACTTAGACCTCATTTTACCTTAAATGCCTCTTTACAGGTCCTTTTTATTTTTCTCCAAATTCAATCCTGTGCTGAAGTAGTATTCATGACTCATGTATCCTTGGTGTAGTGGAAATGAAAATTAAAACTAATGCATGATTTTACAAGAGAAAGTTTTAATTGGAAAGTAAAAGAAAATGATCAGGGATTTTGGCTTGAGGTGGGACAAAGATGAGGTCAGCCCTTAAGAAAGGAAAGGAAGAAAAAATAGAAGAGCTAGAGGGGGCACTGTGATATGTGGATCACAGTGCTCCATCCAGAAAGTCACAACGTCAGCTTTCAAACATTAACTGGTGGGCTGAGGTCAGGTTTGTTATTATCTCAGTGCTGGTTCTATAGTTCTGAAATCCTTGGGCTTGAGAGCCTGCTGGTTCCATTCTCATGAATTAATTGTCTCTGGTGGTTTCAGTCATGTGGGGCTTTGCTTTCTCTGAAATATGGATGATTGCATGTTTAGGATAACAGCTGGAGACTTCTGGGCATAGCTGCATGCACGTGTGAACTCTTATCCTGGTGTCTTCAATCTTGAAGGGTGATGAGATAAGTTACAAGATGTAAAGCCAGTAGACAGACATTCTGTAAATGACAAACCTGCCTGTATGCAGAGCCGAGACTATGGCTTTGACCCATAGTTTCATGAAATGAAAGTCAGGCTTTGTTCTTTTGTTCCATTCTTAATTATCTAATGGTCATTTGTAGACCTAAGAGAAGAATCATGGTTTTTAGAAAGTGCAAAACAAGCAAACAAACAATCCCACCACCTTGAAATCTCTGGCTACCTTAGGAGAAATCACAAATCAAATTGCTGATGAATGGTAAGCTAAGGGCTCAGGATTCTGCCTGTCCCCCATCCATATGGTGGTCTCTGACTGTGCCATGACTGTCAATTCTGGGGATTAGGGTTACAAATGAATTTAGGAGGACACATTCAGCCTGGAACACATTCTTTTGAGATTTCGATAGTGTACCGAGTGTTAAGCAGAAAACCACTCTGCTGAAGGAAAAGGGGGTGACTCTGGTCATGATCTGGCACACATGGGACCACTGAGAAGTAGGACAAGGTGAGCATAGGTGACAGAGTGATTTGCTATGCCCAGCAAACTTGGATTAGAGCTGCTCAAATGCATTTTATAAATTGAAAGCAAAACCCTTGGATTTTCAAAAAGCTAAGAAACTTATTTTATAAAAGATTTCATATGAGTTTCCTTTGAATATCCAACTTCGCCAGTATTCTTGCAAGGTAATTTAATTTAATACCATATGATTAAAGTAACTATTGCATTTTCATAACCTAACCATTAAAAGCTCTGATACAGCCTGCAATTAAGATGGTCCTGAACCTTCCTCCTTCAAAGACCAGCTCAGTTTATAGTAGGGTAGGTATAAGCAACTGAGGCAGTTGAACTGGGTCTCCAGTGCCTTCCCATTTTTATGTCTAGGTGAAGGTGTATGAGGATAGAGCATGTTTTGGGCGGAGGGGTGCACCAGCCACCTGATCCCCTGCTTGAGTTTGGGCATCCCTCCTGTTGTTCTAAAAAATAGTTCAATCCTTGGGCCTGCTGTGCACCCCCCCCCCAGGGGCTCACTGAGACAGCAATTGAGAAAGGCATGGTGGCTCCAGTCTCTTAGGAGGCTGTAAACAGGCAGATCGCTAGAGACCAATCTAGTAGTAAGACCCTGAACACCTTGTAGACCCCTCCTTAAAATCCAAAAAAAAGGAATAAAAAACCGTAAAAGAAAAAAAAGAAACAATACAGGATTTCACTAAACAAAATGCTGAGTTCAACAATGTTAGTTATATTGCAGTTTGCTGTCTTCAAGTTAGTTGTTCAGATTACCAGATATAAAAATGCAAAACTGGTCAAAAAGTTAGAAAGAAGAAAAAAATTCAACGATAAGTATTCTTTTCAATAGACTAGTAGAAATCAGTAGTACAATTATCTAAGCTATCCCATAGATATATACATATACTTTTTCCCTTCTTTCTTTCCTCTTTTCCCTCATCCCAGTTATTCCTTCTCTTTTAAAGAGTTTCTTTCCCTTTCATAGTACATATGATAACTTTCATATTTTATTTACTCCTTCGGGTTCTTGTACTAAGGACACAATATGATGTTGATCTGATTTATTTCAATTAACTAATTGTCTTAGTTACTTTTCTCTTACTGCTGGGACAAATACTCGACACCCAAAATGAAGGAAGGAAAGGTTTATTTAGCTCACAGTTACTGGAGGTTTCAGTCCTATTCGGCTGAATCCAAGGCAGAGAGGCACGTGGCAGAGAGCAGCAGTTCATGGTAGCGGAAACAGCGACAATGGTGACAGAGGCAACCAACCAACCAACCAGGGGAGCAGAGAGCATCAGCTCTAGTGTGTCACTCTGTCTCTCTTTAAATTACATCAGGATTTCTGCCTTAGCCTATCTGCCTCAGGCCACACCTATAATTCCCGGCAGTACTCAGACCGATAATCTCATCAGCACTAAAAACACATAATCTCAGTGACTCATGAGTCAAGTCTCAATCTATAGAAGCTCCTGTCCCATGATTGCATGAGGCTTTGAGGGGACAACTAGACATAAACCATAACACTAATGCAGTCTCTAGTTGAGTATATTTGCCTATAAATGCCTCAGATTTATGTTTCTTTATAGTTGAGTAATACTTCATTATATAAAAATAACATATCTTTTTTAACCATTCCTCAGCTGATGTGCATTTGGGTTGTTTCCAAGATTTCGCTATTACAAATTGTGCTGCTATGAATATATCACTGTGGCATGATGTCTTTATTTCTTCTGGAAAAAATACCCAGGAAGGTAATATCTGGGTCAAATGGTAGGGTTTTTTTGTTTGTTTGTTTGTTTGTTTGTTTGTTTTGAATCTCCACACTGATTTCCACAGCGGTTATATCAGTCTATACTCCACCAAAAGCAGAGAAGTTTCTCTTTCCTTTCTTTCCTTACAGCCCTCTGCCATTTGTTATTGTTTGACTGCTTGGTGATAGCAATTCTTTTTGGGGTGAGATGGAATTTCAGTGTTGCTTTAATTTGCATTTCTCAAGTTACCAATGATTAGAACATTTTTTGATATATTTATTTGCCATTTGTATTTCCCAATTTGAGAAGTATGTATTCATCTCGGATGCCCATTTTTGGATTGACTCTTTGGATTTTGGGAGCATAATATTTTTAAAACTCTTTATATGTTCTAGATAGAAGTCCTTTGTCTGAGGAATACTTGGCTAAATTTTTTCCTAATACATAGATTTTCTTTCTACTCTGTTAGTGATTTCTTTTGACCTGCAAAATCTTTTTAATAAAATGAGATCCCAGTTGTTGATTTTTTGAACTATTTCCCATGCAGTTTGGTTGTTGTTCATGAACTCTCTGCATACTCCTGTATCTTTAAGATTTCTACCTGTTTTCTCCTCCAGTAGATTTAGTGTTTCTATTTTGATAGTTAAACCCCTTTGACTTTAGTGAGTAGTGATAGACATGGGCCTAATTTGAGTCTTCCACATGTGGAAAACAAGTTTTCTAGCACCATTTATTAAAGAGGGTGTCTTTCTTCCTATGTACATGTTTGGCCCCTTTGTCAAGGAGATAGCTGGGTGTGTTTGTAATTGTGTCTGTAACTTCTATTCTATTCCACTGATCCTCAGTTCTTTTTCTTTTCCAGTACCATGCTGATTTTATCACAGTACCTTTATAGTATAATTTCAAGTCAGAGATTGTGACACTCCTGCCTTTCTTTGTTGCCTAGGATTTCCTTTGCTATTGTAGGTCTCTTCTGGTTCCAGATGAATTTTAGGAATGTTTTCTCTAGATCTGTGAGGTATGCTAGTGGTTTTTAAAATTGGTATTGCACTGAATCTGTATAATAATTCTGGAATTATGGCCATTTTCACAATGTTGTTTCTTCCTATCCATGAGCAAGGAATATCTTTCCATTTTCTGAAATGATGGATTAATTTCTAGCCCTCCTGGTAAGGAAAGATGGGCTCTACTGTCCTGTACCAAGGAGGGGGCCAAGATTTAGAGGAGATATTTGCAAAGTGAGGCACAGAATGTCCAAGCAAGGCTGAAGAGAGGTGAAAAGGAAGATATACTCAACCAGCAAGGGCACTGTGTGGCAGTCTGTTTGTGGGGAGGTATGTCTCATTTCTGAGGGAGTCAAAGGTGATGGTTACTGGGAGGCAAAAAAGCTGTCTTCTAGGGCTGAGGAAATGAGGATAATGAAACCCTGCTGTTTGGGTGTTAGATTCTGGGTCCTGTCCTTCCATCATCAATATTCATTGAGAACCTGCTGCGTGCCAAAAGCTGTGTGTAGATGAGGGCAATATGATCTCTCCTATGGCCTCAGAGAGCCGTCTAGCATGGAGGACTTAGTCCTTGAGTAGATGCACAGACTAGCAGAGGAGTCAGACCTACATGGCAGAGTAAGGTGAGCAGGCAGTGCAGGGAGCAACAGAGGTAACTGGGGAGTTCCTAAGGGGTACCTGGTTTAGCCTGGGGAGTCAGTGAAGACTTCTTAGGAAAGGATTGTTTAAGCTGAGAGCTAAATTACAGGCTGAGGGCCAGGGAAAGAGCTCAGCAGGCAAAGCGCCTGCCTGGCACACACAGAGTTCTAAATTCAATCCCTAGTATAGGGGAAAAATAATTACAGCCTGCAGGAGGATAGGAAAAGGTGAGAGTACAACAGAAGAAATATTGTAGGCCAAGACTTAGAGGTGAGAAGTGCAGGGGTGGGGGCCAGTCAGGAACTTACAAGGACACAGTCTTTGAGAAGGTGGAAAAGTCAAGAATGGATCTGGAGGATTTAGTAGGGCCAGAGTAAGAAGGTCTCGTGTGATGGGTAGGAAGCCAGGTCTTGTCCCAGCATTTAAAGTGCATTTAGGGTCAAGAGAACCCATGGCAGGTGCCTGGACCAGACAGACCACAGCCCCTATCAGATTGTTCTTGGTACTCTAGGCTTTGCTTGGCTAGAAGGCTATGGCTGCTAAGAGGGCTCTTTCAGATTCCTTACTGGCAGCCAGGTTGTAAAGTTTGTTCTCTTGTTCTACTATATGGTTGGGATGGCCTCCTAGTCCTTTGCACTGAGCTGCTAGCTATTTTCTGGCCAGTGGCTACCCCTGTGCCCCTTTGTGGCAACATAGGTCTCTTTAGAGGCCAACAACCTTCATTGTGTGCCAACTAAAGGAGCCAGTCTATGGCATTTGTTAGCAACAGAGACCAGAAGGTAGAGATAATTTTTCTTCCCGGAGATAGGCTGGCCAGATCTGAGTTTCATAAGATTTGACCACTTTTCTCCAGGTCGCCTTATGTTCAGATACAGTTGCTTGAGTTCAAGCCATCACACCCACATTCTGGGCAAAAAGGAGAGGAATGGTGATTCATTCTCATTGGTTACCTCAAGTGCTAGAAAGCTGGGAAATGTGGTGAGCTCACGCTGTACTACCACAACTTATATAGACAGTTATCTGTGCCTAGTATCTCATTTAACAGATGTAAGGTGGACAAACTAGTATAATGATCCCTCTATCCACCAACCAGCTTCCTCAGATTCTCTCTCAAGATCAAGTACACTACTTTTCTGTTACCCAGTGTTATGGTTTATGTCTAGTTGTCCCCTCAAAGCCTCATGCAATCATGGGGCGGGAACTTCTAGATTTTGAGACTTGACTGATGATCCACTGGGATTATGTGTTTTAGTACTGATGAGATTATGGGTCTGAGTATTGCTGGGAATTATAGGTGTGGGTTTAAAGAAAATCACTGACATTGTTTTGTTCTACTTGTAAATAATTCAGTATTTATATTGGTAAAAAGATAACTCCTTTTAAAAGAGTAAATAACCACAACAGGAAGCACTTTTAATAATACTTGCTTCTCCTTTGAGTATTTATTTATGTGCTGCTACAAGCAATACCATAGGTTCTTATATTCCTATTTCTTATATTATTTCTTATATTATGTCTCAGTTATTTATTTTTTTTCTTGCTGCTGGGACAAAATATGCAATACCCAAAATTAAAGAAAGAAAAGTTTACTTAGCTCACACAGTTAGTGGAGGTTTTCGTCCATACTCAGATGCTTTCAAGGTCGAGTGGCACATGGCAGAGGGCAGCAGTTTATGGCAACAGAAAACTGCAAAGAGCAAAGGGAGGGACAGTAGCTGAGGCAGCTAGCTACACTCTCTCCCCTCCTTACATTGTAATTCAGATTACCCACCCCAGGGCAGGGGCAGCACTCACATCCATAATCTCCACTGTCCCATTGACTACATGAGGCTTTAGGGGCACTAGATACAAACCATAACAGTATCACACTGCAAATGTATTTCTGCCCCATGCTTCATTCACCTAAGAGTATATTCTGTAGATCTCTTCCATATCCTCCATGTTTTTTCAGCAGATACACAATATTCTGTCCTGTAGATGTGCCATATTTTATTCACCTATACCCTATTTCTGAACATCGTTGAAGTTCCACTCTTTCACTTGTGAGTCTGATCTGAACACTGCGGTGGCCAGGGGAAAAGTCACACTTGGCTGCTGGCTGCTAGCAGCCTGAATTACTCAGGGTCTGCAGAGAAACAGAAGCATGAGAGCACCTGAGAGAGATTTTGAGGAATTGGCTCATGTGCCAGTGGAGGCTAGCAGGCTGGAATTCAAGTAAAAATTGATATTTCAGTCTTGAGCTGCAGAGCTGTAAGAAAAGCCTCAAGCAGGAGTTGTACGCATGTATGTGTGTGTGTATGTATGTATGCATGTGTTGCAAACTAGGGATTAAAACTAGGGCCTTTGCACGGAACTCCATCCCTAGCCCATTTTTATGCTAAATTTCCTGGGCTGGGCTTGAACCTAGTTGTTTTCCTGCCTCAGCCTCCCAGAATGCTGCAATTACAGACATGTGCTACCATGTCCAGCCTATGTTTTAGTCTTAACAATGAGTTTTTTCTTTGAGAAACCTGTATTCACTTTTAAGGCCTTTAATTGATTGAGGCTCACTCACATTTTGCCTGATAATCTGTTTGACTTAAAGTCAGGAAGAGTTGAGTAGAAGAGTAGGAATGCAGAGGAGAGAAATTGGGGTCTCCTGTGTGCTGATACGAAGTAAAGATAAGTCTCATTCTATAATCAGGAAACTGAGGCTCAGTGAGCCTTCTTAATTTACCCAAGTTTGCATAGTTAGTAGTTGGTAGAAGGATCTGACCTAGACTAACCCAGCATTGAGCCTACATTCTAATCCTATGGAAGTTAATGTGGCTGCACATGGGGCTTGTGTGTCACTCTGCAGAGGACAGCTGAACTGGCACCAGACAAGAATAAGACAGGGTAGACAGAGAAGGATATTTGGCATTTTTCAGCTGAGGGAACTGGGTTGTGCAAATGGAAAGAAAGCCACATTCTCGGGGTGTGCGACATATGGTCTTTGAAGATAGATCAGAACAGCTATCCAGACTACATTACGCAGTGTTTGGCTTCATGTTAAAGGCTGAAGTCACAAACTGGGCCCCACCAGCTTTGTCTGGCCCAGCCTACTCACCTCTGTCACCACAGCTTTCAGACACGTGACTGGGAAGGCAAGGAGGCAGCGGAACATGGGCACATGAGTACCTGACCTCTGCCCTGGTGCATTTCTTCAGGTTGCCTATGGGGCTCTGTGTAACCCATGTGATCTAGGCCAAGGCTGGCTCACCTTGAGGGAAGAATCCAATTTGTATACTCCCCTCCTTGTATGTACATTTTTTTGTGTGTTTGGTACAGGGTCTCACTACACAGACTCAGAATGATCCTCCTGTTTTCAGCCTCCCCAGTTCTGGAATTACAGATGTGCACCACCATGTCTCGTCTCGGTGGCTGGCTCAGTGTGCCCAGGGGTGGGGGCGGGGATTGAACCCCAGTCCCTGCACTTGTCAGGCAGCCACTTAGTTTGCTGAGCTATCTCGCCAGCCTCTTGTATATACATTTGTATACACTGTGTGGTTAGTACACTTTAAAATGATACCAAATAAGACATTTCAAAGGATGAGATAGAAACAACAAATGCTTCAGTGTCTTCTCCTTATGTCTTACAATTTCCTGGGCACTCACCTTGCAGACCACCTTGTGGGTAGCGCAGAGCCACTGAGGGCAGATCCTATGACAGGAGCCGCAGACTGATGCATGCCAGCAGAGCAGAGCTCTGGAGAGGTATGGCAAGGTCAGGTCCAGACAGGGGCCGTGTCCTGCCATCTACCACCTCATCCTGTCACAACATGCTGAGCAC
The DNA here is from genome assembly GCA_004027025.1 of Myocastor coypus. NCBI lineage: Eukaryota > Metazoa > Chordata > Mammalia > Rodentia > Myocastoridae > Myocastor > Myocastor coypus. Next base: position 14,812 of record PVJA010012995.1, read on the forward strand.
TAATTTGAGCAGTGTATCCCACATACTGCTTCTCTGTACTAGGCACTGTTCTGCTGTGAAGCCCCAAGGACCTAGCATCATTACACGGAGCAGGGAGAACCGGCCTTCCGTCCCTCATCACCTTCTAGGAGGGAGAGTCTCAGGTCCTGGTAGCCCTCTGGCCCACCTTCAGTCAGTACCCAGTGTCTCACCTCCTCACCTGACTTCCTTCCTGAAACTCTCCTGGAACTCTTTCCCCTACGGTGGGCTTCTTGCTAGCTCACTGGAGGGTGTTTATTCCAGGCCCTTTGCAGCACTGGCAGAGCCTGCCTACTTGGCATTCTGTCTAATGGAGATTAATTGCATTTCTTTTTCTTTCCAAGTGGCATTTTGGCAAATAGGTATGCAGAACTCTGTGGCCACCCTATTTAGTGTTGCTCCCTCCCAAGCATTTGACCCCTCTTTGTGGTTTGTATCTAGATGTCCCCTCAAAGCCTCATGTAGTCGTAGGTGGGTATTTTCAAAGGTGGGTGGGTTTAAGGTGTGTGATGCTGAGTTCAAGAATATCATGCTAGGATTAAGGGTGTGAGTGCCACCTGCCCTAAGGGTGAGGAGCCTGGATAAGATAGAAGGGACAGAAAGAGAGTCATAGCTAGTCACTTACAGCTTGCTGCCTCTACCTGCCATGAACTGTTTCCTCTCTGCAGTGCCCCTCTACCACGTCACCCTGCCTGGGAACCAACCAACTATGAACTGTGAGTGAAATAAACCTTTTCTCCTTTAACTTTGGATGTTTGGTATTTTGTCTCAGCAACAAGATAAGTAACTAAGATAGCTCCCTTTGGCTTTATTAACCCAAATGAGGATCTTAAAACAATGATCTTTTATTGTTTGTTCTCAGTTCTGCATTTAGGCCTGGGCCTATCAGGGGTTGGAGGTGGGAGAAAATGCTCTGGACATCTCTGTTCTGTGAGTGTTGGCACTAGGCAGCTTAGGACCTCTGTTCTGCTCTACGTGACGTGCTATGTGGTCGACTTGAGCTTCCTTTCCACATGGCCCAGTCAGAATGGCTAATTCCAGGGTGGCTGACAATGTTCCCCTGCACACAAAAGCAAAAGCTGCCAGACTTCCTCCCAGCTGAGGTCTGGGACAGGCATAATGTCACTTGTACTATATTTCTGAGCATGCACCCTGTGAAATGTGGAGACTGTCCCACCCAGGAGGGTAGTAGGATAGCCAGGTGCACCAAACTGTCAGAGACCCAGCTCTGGAAGTGACTTATAGCCCCCAAGACTCATACCCTCTTGCTGTCTACAGTGAGGTTAGTGGAAATGCTAGCCAGTCACCTGTCCAACTCGCATGGCTGCATTGAGGTCCATATGAGATGACAGATTAACCTGCACGAGGTGTAGGGAGCCGGGTAAGGTAGGGCTTTGGGACTCAGTCTCTGGAATCCAGCATGTGTGGCAGGGGTCAGGGGACAGGAGGGTGGTTCTTCCTGTTAACGAACAGGCACTGTCAGGGTCAGTGGCTGGGCCCAGGTACAGGGGAAACAAACTTCTGCTGAGTGTTTAATATTTAGCAAGGCTTACCATCTGTTACGTCTCTTCTTATGTGCCTTCATGATGCTTCAGGACACAAGACACTCTTGCCCCTTGGCAGCTGTCCTCCTAGAGACAGCTGGGCCACTGAGACAAAATTCCAGGTCCAAACCCTGTGCCTTTTTTCCTCAAAGCTGGCTGGGGAGCAACTCAGGGCAAGTACCAGGCTTCTTTCTGTGAACATGAGTGTCTTTAATTAGATTAATTTTCACGTTTTTTGCCCTTGGAGATTTTTAAATGGTGCTACTGGATCATAGCGCTGCACTGTGAGCAGAACGGGGGAGTGTGGTATGCAGTCCTCCACGGCCCATAGCTATTAAGTGAACAGTTTGTGTCTGGTTTCGCTCTCCTGGGATGTTTTCTGCCCTCCAACCACGCCCAGTGCTAATGCTCCTGCACTGTGTGTGGCCTTGCAAAGACTACAGTATGTATATATACATGCTGGTTATCTGGAAAATGACAGCACTGTATCGCGTTGTCTGCTCTTTCCAAGGTGAGCTCTGGATGTGAAGGTTTTCCTGGTGCCGTCTTGGTGACTGAGAGTGCTCTGCCAAGTCCAAATCTGGTTCTTCAGTCCCAGAAGCCAACCACAGGCATCTGTTGGGGGTCCAAGACGCACCAGGCCACCCTGTGCCAGGACACCTGCCTTACAGAGCAATCAGCCTCAGAGAGGCAGGTGTGCTTCACAGTGATGTGGATTTGTGGGCTGTCTCAGTTACTCTTCTCTCGTTGCTGGGACAAATACCCACACCCAAAATGAAGGAAGGAAAGGTTTATTCAGCTCACAGTTACTGGAGGTTTCAGTCCATATTCAGCTGGCCCAAGGCTGAGTGGAACAAGGCAGAGAGCATTCAGTTCATGGTGGCGGAACAGCAACAATCACAACAGAGGCAACCGACCAACCAGGGCAGCAGGCAGCAACAAAGGGGGAGTCTGTTTTTCTTCCATATAATATATTCAGGCTATTACTCCAAGCTGGGCAAGGTGCACACACCTATAATCCCAGCAGTACTAAGACACATAATCCCAATGGGTCATGAGTTGGTCTCAAACTCTAGAAGTCCCCACCCCATGACTGCATGATGCCTTGAGGTGACAACTAAACACAAACCATAATATGGGTTGTCCACCAACCTCACCAGCAGCCCTTGTCCACACTGAGCCAGGTATACAGTGCCTAGGCATGCTGGGGAGTGGGCCTGCTCTTGTGAGTATGTGATCACCACAGAGTTGGCCTTTGGCAGGCCAAGCATGTGACCTTTGGTCTCTGCCCAGGCAGCTGCCAGCCTCAGCAGTAGTTCATGCAATGTCATTTTCCTGTCTCTCTGGTTTGCTATGTTTTCTACAACGTCAGTGATAGTGGTATAGGAACTAATGGCACAGCTGGGGGAGGCACAGGCCTGAGATGCACCTTCTGGCTCCTCTGAGGACCTTTATCTGTCCCCAAGCTTGCTTACAGCATGAGCCTTCTTGCCCTCCGTTTGTCTGTCTCAGCCAACACAAACATCAGAAATAAGTAGGCAAAAAGCCACCTCAAACTGGAAAGGCTCCACTTTTCCAGAGTCACTAATACAGCTAGGGCATACCATGTGATTGCTGACACTAAGTCTCCAGTAAATCCACATACAGTAGAGTTCCACGGAGCCCTCTATAGATGGTCTATGTGTAGCACAAAGAAATGGAAGAACAATAGGACAGAGGTTGGGCTTGGTCTGCTCAAAAGTACCTTTTTGTAGTTCTTTTATTTAGCCAGTAATTTCCTACTCTGTTTGATAAGCTTGCTGTTTCAAGGTCAGGGTGTATTTTTTGTTATTTTGTTATGTGGCTTTCTGTATTGAGGGAAGGATATTCTAGAAGGCTGTAGTTGCTGATGTTATTATTATTGTTAGCAGCAGCAGTAGTAGTAGCAGCAGCAGCAGTAGTAGTAGTTTGGAAAGAGGTTCTCTCTAGGTAATCCATGTTCTAGAGGTTGCTGTGTGGGCCAGCGTGCGATTATAGGTAAGCATCACAATGTCTGGCTACTGCTGTGTTGTTTTTTTTTTTTTTTTCTTTTTCCTACTAGATAACTTTATTTTTTAATTTTTTTATTAGTACATATTTATAGCACCATGATTACATGCATTGTGGGGAGTGAGTACATCTACAGAGCACATGAAGAATACATACTAATTCTTTTAAATTCTCCCTCCATTCTCCTTCTTTTTTTCTCCCTCCAGCCCTGTGTCTTCTTCCTCCCTTTTTGATATTTTTATTGGTACATTTTACTTATACATAGTGACAACATTTGTCCTTGGAATTTGTACCTGTATGTGGTGTATCTTGATTCTTTTCTTTCTGTCTCCCATCCCTCCCCGTAGGTCCCTGCTTCTCTGTTTATGAAATTCAACTTTTAAACAAATGGACTTAGTAGATGTCTATAGAGGGTATCCATTTGTTCAGAAGTTTGGCTCAGTTCTAGTATTTCTTTACTAATTTTTGTTGTTGTTGTTGTTGTTCTGGTAGATCTATTTGTGACAGTGGGCATTGAGGTCCCCTGATACACCTGTATTAGTTATTTGAGTTTTCATGCCTGTTAAATTATTTTATAGAGTTGAAAATGTTGGTATTTGGTACATATATATTTATGATTGCTATTCCTTCCTTTTGAATTGTTCCCTTTATATGGATGTAGTAGATGCCTTCTTTGTCTAGCTGCCTCTTGGTCTCTCTTAATCAATCTTGGATTGAAATCCATTTTGTGAATAGAATGGCTACCTTTCCTTTTTTCCTTGGTTCTTGTGACATGAAGTATTGTTTTCCATTCTTTGACTTTCAGTCAGTGAATTTCTTTTTGAATTAAATGTGTTTCTTATATGCACCATCCTGGGTCTTCTGTCAGTGTTTCATTTGATTGGTCAGTTGAGACCATTTATATTGACAGCTATAACCTCAAGTGTATTGATTTATCTTTGTCATGCTATTTTCCTATTGTTGGTTCTCCTTTTTACCCTTCTGCTTAATTATTTGCCTTTTCTGGTAGATTCATTCTGTTTGGGTTCATGCAGTCCTTGCTATCTCTTTTTGGAATGTCCTTTGCAACATTTTGGAGGGCTGGTTTGGTGTTCACAAATTTCCTCAAGTGCTCTTTGTTGTGTAAGTATCTTATTTATCCATCAATTTTGAAAGATAGTTTTAGGGCTGGTGAGATAGCTCAGTGGACTAAGCTCCTGCTTTGGCAAGTGCAGGGACCAGGGTTCTATCCCCAATCCTGCATTCCATACCAGCACTGGCTGAGCTAGCAACTGAGTCCAGGTGTGGTGGAGAACACCTGTAATGCCAGTGCTGGGGAGACTGAAAACAGGAGGATCACTATGGTCTGAACTGCCTAGTGAGACCCTGTACAAAATACATAAATGCAAAAGAAGAAGGAGGAGAAAGAGGAAGAAGAGGCAGAGGAGGAGGAGAAGGAGGAGCAGGAGGAGGAGGAGGAGGAGGAGAAGGAGGAGGAGGAGGAGGAGGAGAAAGTTTTAAAAGGTATGTCAGTCTGAGCTGGACATTGTCTTCTTTTAAGACTGGAAATACTTCACTTTGAGCTCTTCTTGACTCGATGATTTGTGTTGAGAAGTCAGCTGTGATTCTGATGGGCTTTCTTTTATACATAACTTGTTTGCTTTTCTCTAACACTTTTATTTTTTTATTTTTATTTATTTACTTATTTATTTATTTATTTATTTACTGTGGGACCGGGGTTCAAACTCACGACCTTGCACTTGCCCAGCAGGCACTTGTGCCTTGGAGCCATCTCCCCAGCTCCCTCTCTAACACTTTTAATATTCTGTTCTTGTGCTGAATTTCTGGAATCTTGAGTATTATATATCTTGGTGTACTGTTTTCAGCTTGGCTCATTGGAATTCTGTATGCCTCACTAACTGATATGCCAAATTCTCTTCTCATGCTTGGGAAATTTTCTGCCTTTAGTTCCCTGAACGGATTTTTTTAGTGCTTGTAGAACTATTTCCTGCTTTTCCATTGACTCCAATCAGTAATGATGTTCTTCTTTGCACCATTGAGCAGCTGTTGGGTTCATTTTTTATGGTCTTTTGCTATTTTTAAGAAATCTTTTCATGATCACTAACCACAGGCTGTCTTTTATTTATATCTGATATTGTGCCCTTATATTGCTTCCCTTTTGCATATACTTTTAGTAGAATTTTTAATCTTCTGGATATATGTTCGAATTTGTCTCATAGATTCCACTTCTTTCCTTTGCAGTGTGTTAATGTTTTCCTATATGAATATAAATGTTTCATATTCCTAAGCTTCTCTCTCCTCTCTCTCTCTCTCTCTCTCTCTCTCTCTCTCTCTCTCTCTCTCTCTCTCTCTCTCTCTCTTTATCTATATCTTCTCTAGAGTCACTAGCCTTGTCTTCCCTTATGGCCACCACCTCTGTAGCTATCTAAAAAATTATTTCTTATATTTTTTTCCCTAGAGCCTGATTCTTCTGCTTTGTTACAGCCATTGTTATTATTTCAGAGAGTCTAAGTGGGTGGCTTTTGTTTTATTCCACCCCATTGCCTCCTGAGTTTCTCTTTTGTAAGCTGAAAGTCTGGGGTTACATTTTCCTTAAGTGTCTTCTCATCTTGTGTCTTGTTTTTAGTTCAATTCCTGGGTTGATGCCTGTAAATTGTTTATCACAGGCAGCTTTATTGCTAGTATTGAGAACCCTTAGGAAATGACTACTTCTCAGAGATGTCTTCCAGGTCTAACTGACTTTTGAGTTTTGAGTCTATTGCAAGATTATACTTCTTCAGTGTATTGGAGATGAGAAGTTACTGCCTCACCCCTGGCACTGGCCTATTGTATTGTTTATGACCCACTAGGCAATTGTAGTCTTTGTATACCAGGAAGAAAAACTGATTAGAACAATTATGTCACGTTGGCTAAAATAGTATAATCAGCAATAATAATAGTATCAGTATAGACTGGAAAGTGACAAATGGTGATATCTCAACTTGCCACCTTTAAGTGTTTGAACTAAATCTAAAATGAACCAAAATATTGTACATGGTAATTATCCCCTCAGTGTCACAATTTTGCCCTCAGGTGACAAAATTTAAAAAGGAATGGGGTGAAAATATAGAAATAGAAAAAGAGGACGAGATTGGAAACAAGGCTGGAGGACAAAGGAAGATTGTTTGTGCTTTGGAAATTAGTGGAGAAGACAGGAGAGAAAGAGAGAAGGAAGAAATAAAAACAAGAACAGAACAACAGCAACAAAATTAGAAACGATATTAACACTCTTACAAACAAGAGCAAACAAGGAAAGAAAAGGGAAAAAAAAGAAGTCCACTTCAGGGCATTTCTCTACTGTCACTGGTTGTCAGAATGGCCAAATGAGTCCCAAATCCACGTTGATTCATCCCAGCAAGCCAGTTGTAGATTTATGGCAGGTAGTGGATAATCCCTGCAGGCCGGCACATTTTTCTTCCATTAGAGTTCAGGTTGGTTTCTGGCTTTGAGACTAGAGCCCTCTTTGTTCAATCTTTCAACAGTCCATGTACCTCCTGCAGATTAGAACTTGGTGCCTTCCTTCTCCTGCTGACTTGAGCTGGGTCTCACCTCACCTTGCCACTGGGGACTGCTAGATGGAACCATTCCAAAGCTGTTCTAAGTTTTGAACTGAGTTGACTCCTCTCTAACACAGCACCCAGCCAGTTGCCCTCTCCTGGGAGGCATCTAAACTGATTAACTCACTGTCCGATGCAGTCTATTGCATCCACTGCTCCACTCCACTGTTGTGTTTTGCTGTGGAGGCCTCTGGGCTCATGAGTAGTCATCGTGGGTTTGCATTGCCCCACCCCCGCCCCTGCCCCCATGCAGTGACTCAGGGCTTGAGGAGAAAGTGCCGCTTGCCACTTCCTTCTGCTACATTGAGGTCTCTTTCTTTACTCTCCTTATGGGATGCAAGTCTTTCTTTAAATCCTTGTTGGGTCCTGGGGAATCATTTCTCTCTTTTGGTTCATCATGTTCAACCATCTGAACACCAAATCTGGAAGAAGCTAGTTCTCTGGTGTTCACCACTCTGCCGTCTTCCCAAATGTTGCTACTGTTTATTGTTTTTTTTGTTTTGTTTTGTTTTGTTTTGTTTTGTTTTTTTGGTGGGACTGGGGTTCAAACTCACAACCTTGCACTTGCCAGGCAGGCACTTGTGCCACAGAGCTATCTCCCCAGCCCCATAAAATAAAAAAATGAAAGCAAAGACATAAACAAAACACAAAACGATTTCTTTTGTGGTTGTTTGATACTGGGAATTGAGCTGAGGCTCTCACACTTGCTAGGTAGGCGTTATGCTGCTAAGCTTCATCCCCACAGTTACTCTTAAAACTTTAATGTGGAGGGCCTGGCGGGATGGCTCAGTGGTCTAAAAGCGCCTGCTTGGGAAAGCTTGGGCAGCTTCAGGGACCACGGTTTGATCCCCGGCACCACATGCTGTGCCAGCCCTGCCCTCGGGGTGGGCTGAGCCAGCCATAGGAATGAGTGAATGAACAAGCAAAGGTTGTGAAACAAGAAAAAAAAAAACTTTAATGTGGAGTATGTGATAATAAAGCATTATGTATTGAAAAGCACACTAGAGAATGCACATACTCAGATTCCAAGAGGGCTAAGAAAAATCTCTCTGTCTCTCTTGTTTTGAGGCAGGGTCTCACTTTGCAGTTTAGGCTGGCCTTAAACACTGTGGAACACAGGCAGACCTCAGACTCACAATGATCCTCCTCTCTCAGCCTCCTGAGTGCTGACATTATAGACATGTGCCACCATGCCCAGATCAAGAAGGGATTTTTGAGTGGATTTCCTGAGAGCTCATCGTGCCTGCTTACGAAATGCCATGGAAGCATCCGTCTCATCAATGAGAGACATCTGCAAAGCACAAGGAAGCGGTCACATGCCCCAGGCTCAAATTGTGTCCTGTGTTCCTCTTGAATGACTGGGCTTACAACTGTGGCTGGGGGAAGCAGAGAGACTTTCAGGAATGTGAGAAGACCACAACAAATTGTGGCTCTAGATGAATGCTTCTGCACTCACCTGAGTCAGGAAATTTGGGTCAGATAGGGTTTACATGGGTTCCTGGTTTAGGACCACAGGGTAGTGTAGGAATGAGTTCAGGACTTTAAAGAGAGTGGTGTCTAAGGCCATGTCCAGAAGGAAACAGGGTTTCATGGACCCTATTCTTTCACCCTAAAAGATACTAGGGGCAGGATCCCACTGCTAAGCCACGGCCTTCCCTGCATCTGAATTCCCTCATGCTCTGACTTCTTTTTGGTCTTGTTTTGTCTATAGTTAGGACACTGAAGGTTAGTGTCATAGCTCCTATGTAACCCTGTAACCCTCACCTCCCGCCTTTTTGCCTTTTTTTTCAGCACTGAGGATTAAATCCAGGGCCTATGTACTGAGCTATATCCCCAGTTAACTACCCTCCCCCCAACATATACCAACTTTAGATTCTTTGTTTGTTTTTTAGAAACAGGGTCTTACAAAGTTGCTCAGTTACCTAGGCTGGGCTTGAATTTACAGTCTTCCTTTTTCACCCCCAGAGTGATGGAATTATAGACCTGTACTACCATACCCAGCTTCAATTTTTAAAATAAAAACTTTATGAGATAAAATTCATACCAGGGATTGAACTCAGGACCCGGCGCTTGCCAGGCAGGTGCTTATGCCACTGAGCTTTCTCTGTGCCCTGAGATAAAATTCATATAACTTAAAATCCACCCTAGGAGCCCGGCAAGATGGCTCAGTGATCTAAAGTGCCTGCTTAGGAAAGTTTGGGCGGTTGCAGGGACTGAGGTTCGATCCCCGGCACCACATGTTGCGCCAGCCCTGCCCTGAGGGCAGGCTGAGCTGGCCATAAAAATAAATAAACAAGCAAAGAAAAGTTCTGAAACAAGACAAAAAAAAAAATCCACCCTTCTCAAGTGGACAGTTTTCATATATTCACAATGCTCAGCCCTCCACCATCAACCCTGGGCTGTCCTCCTCACTTCCTGTATCATAGTCATCGCTCCCTACTTCTTCCCAAGCCCTCTGCCCTAGGTGGCACTCTACTTCCTCAATGGATTAGTGTAATCTAAAAGTTTCATCTACGTGGAACTCTAGCATATGTGATCTCTCGTATGTGGTCTATTTCACCTAGCCTCTAATTTCATGGTTCAGCCATGTTGTAGTCTGTATCAGTTTTATCCCTTTTCATTGTTTAACAATGTTTGGCTATATGGCTATATCTTATTTTAGGAATCCAGTTATCAGCAGATAGAAACTTGGGAGTTGTTTCCATAGTTTGGCCATTATGAATCATGCAGCTATGAATATTCAAGTGCAGCTTTTTGGGTAGACCTTCGCTTTTAATTCTCTTGGCTCTATACCTCAGAGTAGAATGGCAGTGTGACAGGGTAACTGTATGGTTAGCATTTTAAGAAATTACCAGGCTGTTGTTTTAAGTAGTAACACTATTTTCAAACCTCATCAGAGCTGTCTGAGGGTTCCTGCTTCTCTATACCATTACCAATGTTGTTATGTTTTTTCAAATATGTTATTCTAGTAGGTTCAAACTAGTATCCTATGGTTTTGATTTGTGTTTCCCTAATAATCAATGCTGCTCAACTCTTTCCAGGAGCTTTGTAGTATTAAGGCCTCAACATTATTCATCTAAGGGATTTTGGCCTCTTGTGCATCTTTGGAGAAATACCTATCAAAATGTGTGCTCATTTTTTAATTTAGTTGTCTTTATTGTTGAGTTGCAGATATTTTTATATAGACCTTTATCAGATATATGATTTTAAATGTCTCCTTCCACCCCATGGATTGTCATTTCTTGATGATTCTGAAGCACAATTGTGTTTAATTTTGATGAAATCCAATTTATCTTATTGGTTTGTTCTTTGTTTGTGTTTTCAGTGTCCTAGAAAGCTGTTGTCTAATCAAGTTCACAAAAACTAACTCCTACATTTTCTTTTAAAAGACTCACCATTCTCTAATATTTTCATACGTTTTTCATTTGTGTATTAGGTACGGAGTGTCACTCATAGTGAACCTCTTGTTTTCAGCCTGTGCAGCGCTGGGTTTACAGACCTGCATCACCCTGCCCAGACTCTGTCACACAGAGGGTGGGGCCAGCACAGCATGCAGGACTGGGGATCAAACCCTGGTCCCTGTGCTTTCCAAAGCAGTCAGTTAGTCCACTGAGCTATCTTGCGAGCCAAAATCTTTTCACATTTAAGTCTATGGTCTACTTTGAGTTAATTTTGATATATGAGTGAAGTAGGCATCCAACTTTGGCATGTGTCTTGGTTACTTTGCTCTTGTTGCTGGGACAAAATACCTGATACCCAAAATTAAGGAAGGAAAGGTTTACTTGGCTCACAGTTAGTGGAGGTTTCAGTCCATACTCAGCTGGCTCCAAGGCAGCGCAGTGCATGGGAGAGGGCAGCAGTTCATGGAGAAGAAAATAGCAAAGCAACAAGAGCAGAGGGGAGGAGGAGCAACAACAATGGCTCCAGAGAGCAAGTCTCCCTTATGTTGCATTCAGTCTATCTGCCCCAGGCTGGGTGTAGCACTCACACCCCAAATCCAAGCATTGGATCATGAATTAGTCACAAACTGTAGAAGTTCGCCCCATAACTGCATGAGATTTTGTGGGGACAACTAAACACAAACCATAGCAGCATGTGACTATCCAGCTGTCCCAGCATCTTTTGTTGAAGTCTCTTCTTTCCCATTGACTTGCCTTCTTTCTTACAAACTTTCTTGTTATCCAAAAATAATTATTAAACACCCCTCACCCTTGCACAGCCCTGTCACCTGCCCCAAAGCAATAGACATTCCTGCTGCTTAAGGCAGTCTCCCTGCTAGCCATGGACCTTGTTCCCAATGCCCCAGAGTCCACTCCTAGGTAGATCTCTGCTTACTAAGGTATCTTTGTGTCTTCATTTGTCTCCCTGGATGTGAGTAGTGAGTTCCTTCCGAGGAAGGGCATGAAGGAGGAGCTGTATGTGACTAAAACCCATTGGTGTGTTATCTTTTCACAGCTGTACTTCTGGTTTCCAAGCTAAATGTAGGCTTCTTCTGCACCGCGTTCTTGGAGCCTCTCATCCATTTGTTCAAACAGTGTTTCCTGACTGGATAATTCAGTGTAGGAACTATAGTGCGTCTGACAATGGTTCACTAAAGTGGTCTGCACATCCATCTGTCCACCCATCTGCTAAGAAATGAGTACTGGTTGCTTGGTCCCATCTGTGCTACAGACTTGTAATAGTATAGTAAGTTCAGGTTTAACTTATTACCCAAATTACCAGAAAGCCCATGTTTGAGATTAGCTATGGCTGTCACCACTGCTAGCATGATTGGCAAGAATCATTGACGCTGGGGCCTTTTTATTGGGTGGCTTCCTCAATAGGCTAGAACCCACCTTCAGCAAGGTAGGTCAGAGAACAGAAAGACAGGTAGTCTCAGAGGCCCCTGTTTTCCACTTCAGGGATGATTCTGTTTGGGTTGTGCTTTTTTTCTTTTTCTTTTTTAATTAGAATTTAGTACTGAAGAATGGAAGTGGAGACTGCTGAGAAGTTCTCGACTTGTGCAGACCACTAACCAACAAGAGCATCAGTGAGCAATGCAGCATCCTTGGGGCCTCCAGGACCACCATATCTTGATTCAGTTGCATTCTATGTTCCTGAAACTGGCCCAACCTGGACACCTATCGACCCTGTGACTCCCTTGATGGGAATGCCTCACTACTACATGGGAAGTTAGGTAATTGACCTTGACCCACCCTTCAGGGATCCTCCATTGAGACTTTTATTCTTACACGTTCCTGGGTCCTCTCTGTCCCAAGTGCCTGGTACCTTCTCCTATTGTGGGGAATTCTTCATTAGGATTTCTGTTTTCCTGGGATGCAGTCTACTCTGTATGTCTACTTCCTACCTCAGGTGTTGAACTCCTGAGGCCTTCGGTGGGGTGGAGATTCATGGGGGTGCTGGATATGAACCACCCCTTTGCTTGGAAGCATCACAGCCTTGCTCGGCTAAGACACTTCTCGTATACCCTGCCTCCCGAAACTGAGATCCTTCTGTGCTGTGGTCTTGGAGCCACATTCTTTCCACCTGAAAATGGATCACCGGGACTCTGCTTGCTATTAAACATTCTCTCTTCAGTGTCATTCTAGCACCCAATCTCACTCCTACTCTTAACAGATTTTCTCTTTTCATTTGCAGTCGCACTCTGCAAAATACCCAACTGACAGCTGAGTTTGATTTTTTGGTAAAAATCCTGAAATTTAACACATTCCAGAATTGCAAGACTTACCCTTCCTGTGCCCCAAATTACAGTTTGTTCTTTGTATTTTCAAAAATAATCCTTGCACCCATCTTGAGTCTTTAGGCTTTAGCTTGGCCCTGGCTCCATCTCATCTCCTATGTTCTACCTCTTTGCTTTTCTACTGTCCATTCCTGGGTGGGACTAAGGTTCCCTCACTTTGCATTGTCCCTGCAGTCTTTCTAGCATTGCTGTAGTTACTGGTACTTCTTTTGAGTGACAAGAATAAAGAGCCACTGGGCCAGGGGAGGGCAAAAGTGGCTGGGAGGAGAAGCCCCCACTTGGTGTGCACCTGGGCTCAGGCAACCAGTAGCATCTTCCCCACATTTCCTTCTTTGCTGAAGGCTAGAGTAGGCATCCAGAGCCTGTGGGAATATGGGACCCCAGAAGGGGGAGGTGGGACACACACCTCCTGAGCAGCAGGATAGTTCAACATGACTTCACAAAGACAACTGACAGTATCAGAGGGCTGTCTGAAGAAAGGTTCCACGGTTCCAGGGCAAGGCTTGAGTATGGCTTGGTGAAGCAGCACAGGACAGGGAGGCCATCAATAGCCTGTGACACTGTAGGAAAGGAGGAATGTAGTAAAGGTATTATGATGACACAGAAGAAGAGATGAGAAAGAAGACATTTCCATAGCAGACCCTGTGGGCCTAGTGACCGGCTTCTAGGAATGAAGGCAGAAGCTGACGTGGCATGGATGTGGTGTGGTTCTCTGGAGGTCTCAGTCAGATTGGGTCCCCTCTGCCACCTGTTAGTGTCTTTCTCAGAGCCCAGTCCATGCCTCAAATGAGTTGCTAAAGCACTGCGATCCCTGTCCTGCCCTTTGTACTCCATATGGCCTAGCATAGCATGGATTTCCCCTCAGGTCCTCCCCTCTAGCACAGGAAACCAGGTAGTGATGAGAGGAATTGGGTGGTGGTGGTGGTAATGTGCTCCTTGGGGCCATTACTGTGAGCCAAGAAATATGTTATCCACTGCTACTCGTTTAGTCTGTACACCAGTTCTGTGGGGTTTGCCCTATTTTGGTTGATTGATTTTTGTGGTACTGAGGATTGAATCCAGAGCCTTCACACTGAGCTACATTTCCATACTTTTTTTTTTCTTTTTCTTTTTCTTTTTTTTTTTGAGCCATAGTCCTCACTAAGTTGCTAAATTGCCCAGGCTAGGCGTGAATTTGCAGTTTTCCTGTCCAAGTCTCTTAGAGTGCTGGGATTGCACCCCAGAGATTTACCTCTCAAGCTGAGACAAAGAAACACATTTATTTGGTAAGGAATAGATTCTAGACTGAGACCCCAGCCTCATGGCTCCAGATCCATGCTCTGGGTCACTCTGCCACTCCTCTCCTAAGGGCAGGCTGTCCATCCTGGTCAAATCCTGTCAGCTATCCCATGTGAGAGAAGGTCAGACCCTCCACTGTGCCTGGTTCCTGCCTCTCACCCCCATTCCCATCATGCCTATCATGGTACAGAGAGGGAACAAGAACTAGATAGAGAACAGCCAGCTGGGGGTGCTCACCCTCAGTGGAGGCAACAGGGAACTGGACTGGGCATAGTGCGTACTGTATGACCCTCCACTTGGCCTGGCCATGAGGGAAATGTCCTGCCCATGGCTGGGTGGGGCCGGCAGTGGGCTGACTGAGAGATTCTGTGACCTTGAAAGGGGTGAAGACGGATGGGAGGCAGATTGGAAGGAACACCTGCTTGCTTGTGGTGTGCAGAAGGGGATGCTCTGGAAGTTTAATGAATGCCCTGCTATCTTTGGTTCCTCGGAGTGTGAAGTGTTAGGCATCGCATCGTAGAGATGAGCGTGACACCCAACCCAGAGAGCATGGAGTTGAGCGTGCATTATTCTTAGATCCTAGCTTGGCGGGGGAAGGAGTTGGACTATTTTTAGAGGGTGCCTTACAAGGTTTGTAATTAACAGGCAGCATGCCCTCTGCTACAAACTTCATACTTACACTCTATTGTAATTAATGTTTTAATCATCTTCCAACAAGATCAGCAGGTCCGTGAGGGCCCAGAACAAGCCTGTCTCATCCCAGCCCTGTTCCCTCACTGGACCTTCCAGAACAGACTAAGGATGACTCCCAGTTGATGAGGAGAAAGCTTCAAACAGGGGGCAGCGGGACAGCCAGAGGCAGTTGGTCTGATTGGTACCTTATAGTCTCCCAACAGCACCTTGGTGAGCTTTAGGAAAGCACATTGCTCATCTTGATGAGTGAATTTACAAGAAAGCATCTGCTTCCCCTATTTCTACTCCAGGTGGCTGCTGGTTTGTATGAGGACACATGGCTTAACAAAAGTATTAGAAATTCTTGGGCTGACAAGCTAACTCAGCAGGGGCTGGTGAGATGGCTCAGTGGTCTAAAGTGCCTGTTTATGCAATCTTAGGCAACCACAGAGGCCGTGGTTTGATCCCCGGCTCCACATACTGTGCCAGACCCATCCCCAGGGCAGGCTGAGCCGGCCATTAAAAAAAAAAAAAAAGATAACTCAGCAGACTAAGTGCCTGCCTAGGCAAGTGCAGGGACCAGGGTTTGATCCTGGTTGCCACATGCTACATCAGCCCCATGCCTAGGTGTGGTAACCCAGCCAGAGTTCGAGCATGGTGTCACATACCTGTAATCCCAGTGCTGGGGAGCCTGAAAACAGGAAGATCACTACAAGTCTGAGCTCCATAGTTAGGCCCTGTACCAAATACATTAAAAAAAAAAAAAAAAAAAGAAAGAAAAAGAAATTCATTTGCACAACTCTACGGATGGCTACTTTTTTGAGATTTAAGGCTGGGTTTTAGATTCCTCCTTGGAGGCAGTCTAAGATGAGAAACCTTCCCGGGTCACCCAACTCTAATCATCCTTTTTAGTCATTTATACCACCACTCTCCTGAGCCTATGCTATTTTTTCCACAAGGAGCCAAAGTTCCATTACTACTGGAAGTTGGAGCTTTGTTTGTTTATGAGGATGTCTGTGGGCATATCTGTGCCCGTTCGTTGGCAGATCCTTCCTGAAGCATCAGTGTTTCTCTTCTCCCTCCACAACAGCACTCCACCCAGGGTAATTTACATAAAGCAAAGCACATGGACTTGAGTGCGCAGCTTTGAATCTTAAGTGCACAACCTTCAGTGATCCAAGTGCCTGCCTGGCAAATGCAAGGGCCTGAGTTCAATCTCTGGTACTGCATGCTATGCTGGCCCAAAATCTGGCTGTGGTGGTGCACCCCTGTAATCCCAGCACTGGGGAGGCTAAGACAAAACCATCTATCTGAGTCTGAACTATGTATCCAATAAATAAATAAATAAATAAATAAATAAATAAATAAATAAATTTTAAAAGGGGGATTATTTATTTATTTATTTGGTATAGGGTCTCGCTACACAGTTCCAACTTTTTGTTTGTTTGTTTTAAAAAAGCTTTTAAAAAATTTTTTAGAAGATTTTCTCACACATGTATTACAATTTTAAAATATTATTTTGAATTATATACAATTGAGAGTAGAAAGAGGGCTTCCCCTCATCATTTCTGGGCTCCTTTAATCTGAACCAGGAAGTGACTGAACCAAATCTTACTTGGCGAAGACCGACTTTTGGTTGTGGGATGACAAGTCTTGTACTGTGGGCTAAGGACACATCCAAAATCCGAGGCATCTGAGGCCTTATCTAGACCTTCAGCAGGTGGGATGTCAGTGGGTGTAACCCTAGGAACCTTTCCTTTGCCGAATGACAGATTTTTGTTATGGCCATCTCGGTGAGGACCTGCAATGTTTGATCAGCATCAGGTCAGATGCGGATCAGCTCAGTGATGCATTCAGAGATTGCACTGAGCTACACAGTGGAGTTAGAGCTTTTACCAGACGCCTGCGGTGCTGAAGCAGACAGGTAGTACTGCAGTGCTCAGAACCTTGGTACTCAGGGAATCACGTACAGTTTATTTTAGCTCGTGGACTTCAACGTGATGGTCGAACTTGGACGAAGACCAGCGATGCCGCTGATATCAAGTAACATCTTCCGAGCCCTAATTTTCTTCTCCAAGCACCTTTTGATTGGGTTGCTGGCACTATGGATGCAGTCTGGTAACTAGTACATCTAATGCAGTCTTTTTTCATCAGCCTGAAAAAAGGTCTATTGTTAGTGGATCAGTTACTGATAGTTTTAGGCAAAGCAGTGTTTACATTACCAAAACCTAAGCTGGGTGTAGTGGCACATGCCTGTTATCCCAGCACTTGAGAGGCTGAGGCAGGAGGATCGACGTGAGTTTGAGACCAGCCTGGGCTACAGAAGTGAGCTCAAGGCCAGCCTGAACTGCAGAGCAAGACCCTGTCTCAAAAAGACAAACAACAACAACAAAAAAATCAACTCTTCATTCACAAGTCTTTTCTTAGTGATTCCTGATTTCCAAATAAGCCCCATCTGTCATCTGAGGATGGCTATCTTGTTGGGGATTCATTCAGATGACATGCTACACCTAGACATAAACATCCCACAATCCACAGTTCCAACTTTTAATGATCCTCCTGTCTCAGCTTCCCCAGTGCTGGAATTAAAGGCGTGGACCACCATGCCCAGTCTCTGTGGCCAGCTCAGCATGTGTAGAGGTGGGGCTGTTGTGCCATGTGGTACCAGGGATGGAACCCAGTCACTGCGCTTGCCAGGCAGGCACTTAAACCTCTGAGCTATCTCCCCAGCCCAGTTGGGCCTTTTATAAGCACATTGTCCACAATTTTGAAATACTGATCCTGACCCTGAGCCTTACAATCACTTAAAGAACTTATCAAAATGCACATTCCTATAGCTCAGGAGGTAGGATGGAGCCTAAGAACCTGTATTTTTTTCATAAGCTCCCCAGCTGGAAGTGTAGACCTAGACCATTTATGGCTAAGGACAGAGGAGTGTAGAGAGGGACAATGACTTGTCCAGGCCCATCCCGAGTGACCTTCATCTGGTGATTTTCAGTGTGCATCTCTCATGCACCCTGTGTTCTCCTGTGAAACCCCAGCTGTCTCTCAGCTCTTCCATCTCTGACAGTCAGCAAGACCAGGAATGTGGCTCTGTGCTGTTTTGTTTGCAGATCCTTCCTGGAGCATTAGTGTTTCTCTTCTCCCTCCACAACAGCACTCCACCAAGGGTAATTTACGTAGAGCAAAGCACATGAACTTCAGTGCTCAGCTTTGAATCGTAAGTGCACAGCCTGAGGAGTTTTTACCACAGCTTTTTACCCATATCACCATTCACCTCACCATTGCCCAGATTAAAATGAAGATGGCTCCATCACCCCAGAGGCCACCAACTGGTCTAAAATGTATTTTAAAAAGTTGCTGTGAATAGAGGAAGCTGCCTGGGGCAGAACTCAGTTCAGCTGTGTGTTCTCACAGTTCTTCTCAGAAGGATGGAGCTTTTGTAATGACATGTGGCCAAGTATCTCAGACCCAAAGCATCTTCATGTCTCAGGGCAACCCAGCAGCGGAGAAAAATGGTGTTGATGCCCTTTGAAGGCTGTGCGGGGGAACTGTCTTTATATTCAAATACAGGGCTACATAACAAGATATAAAAGTCATTTTTTGAAGTTGGAAATAAGCAATCCATTTTAAAGGATGTGCCAGCTTGGCTTGGACTTTTCTTTACTTCATCCTGGGTCCCCAAAGATAATGTGGTCTTGTTTCTGGTCCATCCCAACTTGAGGGGAGTTTGAGAAGAGCTAGTTATGGCATTGCTAGAGCCATTGAGTGGAACCCATGGCTATTTGTGTGGCTAAGATAGGGCCTGGGAACACCTTTCCATCCTGACTGTGGCCTTCTAGGAAGTGTACCAAGTCCATCTGTCCTGCAGGCTTTGGAGGTGACCCATCCTATAGGGATCTCTTTAGAGAATTTGTACCTCTAAGATGTGGAGGGGAATGGTGGCTTTATGCATCATCCTAGAGGTACAACCTCTTCCATCCTGGAGAGGTGCTGTGGGCCTTTGCTGAGGGACATGATTGCATGGTCCTTCCACCTGGAAGACCTCTGCTGAGAGCTGACCTCACCATTGAAAATTCTTTCAACTCCCCATTACCCCCTTTGTGGCCATGCACTCTTTTCAGTGCTTTGTTTTCTTGCCTCAGTGTTGTAACTCTTTATAGGTGACTCAGGAAAAATAATAACAACCTTAACATTTTTCCCTTTGGGTGAACTCATTTCTGAGCACTGTGCTGTGGCCCACGCCAGCTCCCAGAGGTCAGGTGCCTGGATGTCTGTCCTGGGGGTAGTGGCTTCTGCTATCCTATAGACAGACTTGGAGGTAAAATATCCAGGGGTTTTTGGGTAGTTTTAGGCTATGCATATGTTTACACTATTTTTAAAATATTTGTGCCAAATGATGCTTTTGCAGATAGGCTGTGTTATAGCATGTGTCTAGAAATCACCCCTAAAGCCTCATGCAGTCATGGGAGTGCTTTTCAGAGGAAGCTGACCTAGAGGTGGCGCCTATGCCACTGAGCTATCTCCCCCGCCAGGGTCTTTGGGATGGTCAGGAAAGATGACTCTTGCCTGGTAGACAAAGCTCATTTCTGAAGTTTCAGCCTGTCCTTTGTCCCTCTGCAGAGCATTCCAGTGTAGAACACTCTAGGGCCGAATATGCCCGCACACTTCCTTGACCCACATGTTCTGTACCGCCTTTGTGAGTCAGCTTTCTGTTGCTTTAGCAAGCACTTGAAATAAAGAACAAGGAAACATTTTGGAAATTTTAGCCCATGGTCACCTGGTCCCACTGATTTGGGGCCTTTGGTAAGGCAGACTCTTGTGTAGGAAGTATGTACCAAAGCAAACTTCTCACCTAATGGCCAGGATAAAAAACCACAAGGACACTGGGATGCCACAGTCTCCTCCAAGGGCACAGGTCTGATAACCTAGAGCCTTCCAGTAGGCCTTACCTCTTCAGTTTTCATGACTTCCCAACAGTACCCCAGGCCAGGGTCCAAGGCTTTGGGAAACCTGGCAGATGCAAACCATAGCACCTTCACATACAGCTGGAAGTATAGACCTAGGCCATTTATAGCTAAGGACACAGAAGTCCAGAGAGGGACTTCATCTGGTGATTTTCTGTGTGCATCTCACGTACCCCTGTGTTCTCCAGGAACATGGCTCTGTGCCATTTTGAAAGTACTACTGTGAGGTACCGCACCGTTTCAAATGGAGTCTGAATTTGGCATTGGGTTGGCTTGTGTTGCATGGCTTCTACTTCCAGCTGTGTGACTGCATGACGGCGTGACTAGCTGGCCAGCTGACTTTCTGGGACCTCACTTGAGTTGCTGGCAAAATGAGAGGCTGTATCTAGATAAACTACCAAGTCCTTCTGAGCCCTAAATACCTGTAAATCCTAACTCCAGCCATAATTTTTTTTCACAAAAAAATTATGACATATGTAAGACAGTTTATATTCATGTTTTCCCCTTAACATCTGGGTTATATAAAAATTTTAAAAAAACATTTTGAAATACTGTACATATGTTTTTGCATGTTGCCAAATTTCTGCCTGATTTAGTTATGCTCTGTTTTAAGTGTATCTCAGGGGAAAAAAAAGGAACGATGTGTCCAGTCTCCATTCTCTGCACTCTGCCTACAGGCATCCTCAGTGCTGTGAGCTGGGTGGTGAGAGGCACAAATGCATGTGGCAGCGGGAAACTGGGTTAAATTTGCATCCTGGCCATATCTTCTCTTGCTTGTTTCTCAGTGACTGCTTGTGGACAGTTCTCTCCGGGAGACTTCCAGGTGGGCGAGCCTTCAGGGACCTCACTGCACCGAGGAGCCTAGAACTAGAGGCCAACGCTGTGGGCATTCTGCCTTTGCTCATCCTCCTTCCTGGCAGCTTTTCCACTGAGGCCTTCCTCGCCTCATAACTCACACTGCCTTTGGCTCCCAGGCCCCACTTTCCTGTGTGTCCTAGGCCTTTCATGTTAGCCAGCCTTCCTAGGACCTGTTCCATCCAAGGCAAGAGCTTTGAAGGCCAAGTCCTAGCTCCTTTTCCACTTGCACTCTCCCCAGGCCCTGTCACTTTCTAGGGTGGCCCTGCCTGGCACCTGCGTGCTACACATCAGGCCTAACATCTGGTCCTAGTCCAGTTTTTACTCCACAGCCCAAGGTCCACTTGGACCTCAAGAATGCACACCACAGGCTCTAATATCCAGTTTATGGTCCTTGTCAACATTGCTTGGCATGGTTGGCTTCCCTGTCACCTAAGAAGTACCCCCCAACCCCAGCCAGTGACCTGAGACTGACATTCTGCTCTTTCCTTACCCTCAGCCATTGTATGTTCAGCATGCTATGCCCCACCCTGCAACACTGTCCTGTCCATGCTCCCGCCTCCCCACGCGGCTGTTCTACACACTCTTTGTGTGGTCTCCTGCCTCTAGCTCGGTGTAGGCCTAAGGCTGCTCTGCCTCACCTCTTGCAAAATTCTCTCCACTGATTGTTTCCCTCCAGTGTTTGCACTCACAGTCTTTTCTGTTGTTATTACATCAGATTTTAAAAAATTTTTATATTTTAAATTTAAAAAAAACCTCAAAACAAGATCAGAATTAGATCCTCTAATTCTGGGAGATGTGCCATCGAAATTTTGTTTGGGATTGTATTAAACCTGTAAAATGGTTTTGGAAGTATGGCGATTTTCACTATTTTGGTTTTTCCTACTCAAGAACAGAGTTATCTTTCCATTTTCTTATACGGCTTTAATCTTCTTTTTGAAGTACTGTAGTTTTCAATGTAAGGGTGTTTCACATGCTTCATTAGAATGATTTCTAGGTGTTTCCTTTTTTTGGATGCTTGTCTTAGTTTTTACTTGTTGCTGGAACAAATACCCAACACTCAAAATGAAGGAAGGAAAGGTTTATTTAGCACACAGTTTGTGGATGTTTCAGTTCATACTCCATTGGCTTCAAGGCAGCAGAAAACAATGAAGAGCAGAGGAGGAGCAACATCAAGCCTTGTGGCATCCATCAAGCCTCTCTCTTCCAAATTCTGTGCCAGTGCAGAGCTCCTCCAAAGTGGTGTGGCTGTGAAGATCAAGCTCCTCCAAAGAGGAAGACTTCTCCAAAGAAAAGGGGCAGGGCTGGGCCAGGCAGGAAGCAGCCATGGCAGGGCCGGGCTGGGCTGTTCGCACAAAGTCTTCCTCAACTCTTTTATACACTTTTTGTGCTGAGTCACTCTGGGGTGGGCCATCTGGCTCCAGATGGAACCAATCACATCCCAGGGCAGGCCCTCCACATCCTTCATGATGGGCTCCCACAGCCTGGAACCAGCCGAGCCATCCAGCCAAACTTCCTCAAGTTGATACAATGTATCAACTACCACAATCCACCCCTTGTCAACTTAGCAACTCTACACATACTTCTTTAAGCCAATTTCCAATTACCAAGACAAGCATAAACATTTTACAGCTTGAGCACTGTATAGCATTAGAACCATAACATGTTGCCCTGCACAAATGAAGTCAAACACTTCCCACATTTAAAGGCACAAGATAAGCACTGCCATTCCAAAAGGCGTACACAGCAGGATACAAATAATTAAGGCCAGGGCAAGTCCAAAATCCAGAAGGGCAAACATTAAATCCTGTAGTTCCATGTGGAACATCCCATGCAACCTCTAACGAGTTGTGAGCTCCATATGTCTTATATGGCTCCACTCCTGTGGCACTTGTGCTGGTAGCTCTCATGGCTTTTCTCTCAGACCTTCTTTGCTCCCTTTTGCAGCTTTTCTTAGACCATCCACATTCATATTCTGTATTGGTCAGGGTTTTACTTAGAGGAACAGAACAGATAATGTAAGAAATGGATATTAACACAAAATATACAAGATTGGCTTACAATAGTCAGCCACAGAGTCAGATGAGGAAGTGTGCAGAGGGTGTCTGCACACCCTGGACTGAAGAGTTCAGTCCCAAGGTCTAAAGCTCACTGCAGTGCTCTATGCAAGTCTCTATCCCTCAGCTGATGGGTCTGCAAGGGAAGACTGAAGAGTCTGCAATGGACGCTGGAGAGTCTGTGATGGAAGGCAAAAGATCCGAGTTGGAGTGAAGAGTCTACGCTGAAAGCCAGATGATGAAGTCCAAGCCGAATGTGAAGACTGAAGCTCCTGCAACGAACTGGCAGTTCAACCCCTTCCTCAACCCCTTTTTATGGTCTCTCTCTGCTGAATCACTCTGGGCTGGGCCCACTGCATCCTAGGGCCAGCCCTCTGTTCCCACCAGCAGGAAGCCAAGTTGACACAATGTATCAACCACTACAATGCTGTTGTGCAAAATGTTTTCCTAACTTCTGTCTCCATGAGTTTGTTATTTGTGTACAGGAGAGCTATTGATTTTTGAGTGTTGAGTTTATGTCCAGCTATGCTACTGAATTTGCTTATTAAATCTAGCAGGTTTTTTGTTTTTGTTTTGTTTTTAGCGTTTTTGGAGTCTTTTATGTAGAATATTATGTCCTTTGGAAATAATGTAATTTAACTTCTTTCTTTCCTATCATTACTTGTTTTATTTCTTTCTCTTGTCTAATTGCTCTGACTAAAGTTTCTAAGGTTATATTGAATAAATGTGGGTATAGTAGATATCTTTGTCTTTTTCCTGATTTTAAAGAGAGAGCTTTCAGTTTTTGCCCACTTTGTATGATATTGGCTGTTGGTTTGTCATAGATAGCTTTTATCAGATTGAGATAAAGACCATCTATCCTATTATTTATAGAGTTTTTACCAAGAATGAGTACTGGACTTGTGAAAAGCTTTTTCTGCATACATTAAGATGATCATATGATTTTTGTCCTTGACTCTGTTAATATGGTGTATTACATTTATTGGTTTATGTGTGTTGAAACCTCCCTGCATCCCTAGGATGAATTCTACTTGGTCATGGTGTATAATTTTTTTGACAATTTGCTGCATTCTCTTTGCCAGTAAGCTGAAGATTTTCGCACCTATGTTCATTAGGGAGATTGGCCTGTAATTAATTCTCTTTTTTAGTTGGTTTCTTCTCTGGTTTTGGTATCAGGGTAATGCTTGATTCCAGGAATGAATTTTGTGGTATCGCTTCCCTTTGAATTTTATTAAAGAATTTGAGAAGTAGTGGTATTAAATCTTTAAATTTCTTGTAGAATTCAGCAATGAATCTGTCAGAGACTCAGCTTTTCTTTATTGATAGACTTTTTTATTTCATCTTTGATTTCATTGATTGGTACTGGTTTATTTAGAATTTTTCTATCTTCTAAATTAAGCTTTGGTAATTCATATATATGTGTGTATATAAATATGCATATATAGTATACTATATATATATATATATATATATATATATATATATATATATATTTCTGCCTGTTTCTTATGTGTTCTCCATCTTATTAAAATGCAGTCCCTAAAGTAGTTATTGATGATCTTCTGGATTCTGAATGATCTGTTGTGATTTCACTCCTTTCATTCTTTTTTTTTTTCTTAATTGTGTGAATTTGAGTTTTTTCTTCTCTGTCTTTGATATGTTTGGATAAGGGTTTTCTAATTTTATTTAATCTTTCTAAGAACCAACTCTGACTCATCGATTCTTTGCATTGTTTTCTTTGCCTCTATTACATTTATTTCTGCTCTAATCTTTATAATTTCCTCCCTCGTATGAGCTTTGGGCTTGATTTGCTCTTTTTTCATGTATTTGGTTCAGGGTCTTGCTACACAGCTTAAACTCATAGTGATCCTCCTGTTTTCAGCCTCCCCAGAACTGGGATTACAGGCCTACTCCACCATGCTCAGTGGCTGGCTCAGTGCACCTAAAGGCAGGCCCAGCACACGTATGGTGCTGGAAATCAAACCCTGGTCCTCGCATTTGCCTCAGCAGGTGCTTAGTCCCTTTAATTATCTCATTGGCTCTGATTTGCTCTTGTTTGTCCAGAAGCTTGAGGTACGATATTAAGTTGTTTATTTGAGCTATCTTTTACCGATATGGAAATTTATTGCTTTACGTTTTCCTTGTAGGATTACTTTCATTGTGTTCTGGTATGTTGTATTGTTATTGTTGCTTGATTGTAGAAACTAATTTCTCCTTTAATTTTATATGTGACCCATTGATTGTGCAGGAAGGTGCTATTTAATTTCCATTTGTTTATGAAGTTTACATAGTTTCTTTTGCCATTGATTTCCAGTTTCATTGCACTGTGGTCTCATAATATGCATGGGGTAATTTCAGTTCCTTTGCATTTATTTAAGTATGTGTTATGAGTTAATATGTGGACCATTTTGGAGAACATCCCATGTGCAGCTGAAAAGAAAGTGTATTCTGATGTTATGGGATTGAACACTCTATAGACATCTGCTAAGTCCATTTGTTCAAAAGTTTCATTCAGTTCTCACATTTCGTTGTTGATTTATTTTTGTCTATTGGATCTATCTTTTTGTGACAGTCAGATATTGAGATCCTCCAATACAACTGTATTAGGGCTTATTTGATTTTTCATGCCCATTAATATTTTTCTATACAGTTGAGTGCACTGGTACTTGTTGCATATGTATTTATAATTGTTAGTTCTTCTTTTTGAATCCCTTTATAAGGATGTAGTAACCTTCTTTATCTCTCTTAATCAGTCATGGCTTGAAATTCACTTTGCAAATAGAATAGCTACCTCCTGCTTTTTTTTTTTTTTTTTCCTCCCTGGGTTCCTGTCAGTGGAATACCTTTTTGCATCCTTTGACTTTCAATTCTACGAATTTCTTTTTGAATCAAATATGTTTCTTGTATCCAGGATATTATTGGATCTTGCTTCTTGACCCATTCTGCCAATCTGTGTCTTTTGATTGATGAATTGAGACCATTAATATTGATGATTATAACTCATACATATTAACTTGTCCTTGTCATGTTATTTTCCTGTTGCTGGCTTCCCCTCTTTTTTCCCTCCCTCTGTTTAATTGTTTAAAATGCCTTTCCTGGTGGAGTCATTCTGTTGGGGTTCATGTAATTGTAGTTCTTGTTAGCTCTTTCTAGAATATCCGTCGAAACATCTTGGAGTGCTGGTTTTGTAGTCATAAATTTCCTCCAATGTTCTTTGTCTTCAAAGTATCATATTTCTCCATCAGTTCTGAAAGATAGTTTTACAGGGTACATCAATCTGGGTTGAATGTTGTTTTACTTTAGAACCTGAAACACTTCCCTGCAAGCTTTCTTTTACTTAGGGGTTTGTGCTAAGAAGTCAGTTGTGATTCTGTTGGACTTGCCTTTATAGGTGATTTTTTTCCCCTAACAGCTTTTAATATTCTATTTTTCTGTTGAATTTCTGGAATCTTGACTATGATATGCCTCCTGTAGATTTATTTTTATCATGGATAATTGGAGTTCTATATACTTTACTTATCTATATATCAAATTATTTTTATAGGGAAGTTTTCTGCCATGACATCTTTCAGTTGGTGTTTCTTCTTTATATGTATATCATTAGTGCTATCCCCTACTTTTTCATTAACTCCAATCAATATTAAGTTATTCTTGTTTGCCTTGTCTAACAGCTACTGTATTGCTTTTTCATGGTACATACTATTTCTAAAAACTCTTTCTTTTCATGGTTGCTAACCACAAGCCTGTGTTCTATGAGGTCCGGTCTTCACAATGGCTTAATCTGCTGTGTATACTTTCAGTGGAATTTTTATTGTCCTGGATATCTGTTTGAATATGACTTATGGATTCCATTTCTTTCCTGTGCTGAGCATTCATGGCTTCCATAATTTTTTAAGCTCCTATATTTTCTTTTTATCTGTATCAGTTCTAGAGTCACTAAGCATGGTTTTTATTGTGAACATCACCTCTGCAGTTATCTGAGAAACTATTTCTGATTTAATGTTTTTTTCCTATTCCTCATTCAATCACTTTGTTGTTACTACTTTTTTGTTGTTTTGGATTATTCCACCTCATTTTCTCCTGGGTTTGCCTTTGGTGAACTGAATGTCTGGGATTGAGTGTCTTCTCATTTTGTTTTCTTTTTTTAGTTTAATTCCTAGGGTGATGCTTATAAATTGCCCATGGTAGGTTACTTTATTGGTTGTATTTAGAACCCTTATGAAATTACTAATTCTCTGAGGTATCTTTCAGGTGTAGCTAGTTTTGAGTCTTTGCAAGATCTTACCTCTTATGGCCGGGGAGATAGCTCAACAGCTTATGTGCCTGCCTGGCAAGCACAAGGTCCTGAGTTTGATCCCTGTTACAAAAAAAAAAAAAAATTCTACCTCTTCAATTTGTTGGAGATGAGAAGTTGCTGCCTGTTTGGTCTAGCCCTTGGTTCTTTGGCACTGTGCCACAGTATTTTCTGTGATTCTTAGTCAATCTCAGGATTGGAGTATCAGGAAGAAAAGCTATTTAGAACAATTGTGTCACTTTTGACTATAGTGATTCCATCAGCAATGGCAATAGAATCAAGCACAGCCTAGAAAGTGACAAACTGAGCTAGCTATAAATTTGCCACCTTTAATCATATGAACCAAATTTGTGGTTATATAACAAAATCTAAAACGTACCAGAAAATTATATGCAATATACAAGTCCTTAATATGTGAATTTCAGCAATTAAAATTTGGAATAGGTTAGGATGAAAATAGAGAAATAGGAAAAGAGGAAGAGATTATACATAAGGATGAAAGACAAAGGGGGATCATACTAAATTTAGGAAATGGCACAGAAGACTAAGAGAAAGAGAAAAGGAAGAGATAGAAAGAAAAACAAAGCAAGCACCACAATAAGGCTAGAAACCATATTCATATTCATATAAAGGCAAGATCAAACAATGAAGGAGAAAAAACCCAAAAATCAAACCACCACCACCACCACCCAACAACAACAAAAATGAATAAAAAAGAGAAAAGGAGAAAAGTGTGTCTCTGTTGTTGCTGGTGGACAACATGTAAAGACAGAGTCCTGATCTGTGTTGATTTATCCCAATAAGCCAGCAGTAGTTTTTTGGTGGAGTAGTGATTAATCTCAGTGTGAACCTGCACCTTATGGCTGAGCCCAGACTCATTTTGCCTTCAGTCATTAGTACACCTTCTGTGGATCTGAGGTCAGCTGGGAGCTGCTAAATGGAGCCAGCAACTGCTCTGGGTTCTGAGCTCATCTGGCCCCTAGGCAAAACAGCTCCTGGCCAGTCACCCTCTTGCATGGGACGACTGAGCCCTCAGCACTCACTGCCAGCTAGTGTAGCCATTCGTGACTGCTGCTCCCCTCCACTGCTGTCCCTTTCCATGGAGACCTCTGGGGTAACCACAGTCACTGTGTGTCTGCAGGTCTGGACTGCTCCTCTTGCATGGTGTCTCAGGGAGAAGGTACTACCACCTACCTCCTACTTCTTCAATGAAGCTTCTCTCTTCATAGTCTGTATGGATTTCAGTTCATGCTTCAGATCCTTCCTCAATTCAGAGACCCACTTCCCCACTTCTTACTCGTTTTGTTATATCCTAACATCTGGATAGTGACCCTCAGAGAGGCTCCTTTACAGAGAGGCTCTGTTTGCCACTCAGCCATGTCTCATTTAAATTTTCAGCAAGGAGAACATCTGTTCCATGACTGAATCTTTTGGAGCCATGACTGCAATGCATTTCTAAAACATAAGCTCCTTTCCCATCTCAAGTGAAGTGAAGTGAAAACTTGTGAAGATGAATTTGACTTATCCTCTGATTGGTTTTGTCCACTTTAGGCACTGTGTGTACAAAAGGACTAGCCCTTTCCTTGACCTTTTGTATGTATACTCCACCCCACCAGCTCCCATAATACTCCAGGCCTTAGTGAATCAGAGGACTTTGGCTTAGGTTTTAAAGCAGGAAGGAGCTTTCAGCTCAACTTTCAAAATTTTGTAGGAAACAAAAGCAAGGCCCACAGGGTCAAGGCCAAGGTCATAGAACTGAGAGTTTGTGGTAGGGTCTTTGAGGTTTTGTTTTTTCCAAAACTGTTATCACAAATTACCACAATATGAGTGACTTAAAACAATGAAAGTTTGTTTTTTCAACTCTGGAGATTTGAAGTCCAGAATCAAGGTATCCTTGGGTTGGTCCCTTCAGTTCAAAGCTGTTTCAGGCATCACTCCTGGCTTCTAATAGTTACTGGCTATCTGTGACATTCCATGGCTTGTAGCCATATCACTTCTGCTTTGCCCTATGTATGTGCTTGTGTCCCAGCTTTTCTCCTCTAAGGATACCAGTCACTGGATCAATACTGACCTTAATCCAATTGAGTTGGCTCTAACTTGCTTATATGATCAGGTTCCAAATAAAGTCACCCACAATACCAGGGTTCCACAGCATGTCTTTTGGGAGTGTGCACTTGAATCTGACAAAGTGACAGATATAGTCCAAGTTTATGATGCTAGAAAGAGGATGTGAGGAGGGCTGGGGAGATAGCTCCGAGGCACAAAGGCCTGCCTGGCAAGTGCAAAGTCATGAGTTTGAACCCCAGTCCCGCAAAAAAAAAAAGAGGATGTGAGGTGTGGTATGTGCTGGATCACCCTAGTGTTTGCTGAGTTTTAGGCTGTCAACTTTGTGGTGTCCTCATAACTAAGCATTTGAGTACTTGTCTGCTACATGGGTGAGAGTGAAGGACCAAAGTCATGTGGGTCTTTGGGAAAATGTGACTATACATCTCAGGAGGGTGAAAGGCTTCCCCAGGGTATCATTTTCTTTTTTAAGTTTTTGTCGTGTTTCTCCTCTGGATAATAAATTCATACGTGTGCTAGGATTTTACTGTTTTCTGCTCTTCTCTGTTTTATTGAACTGCCAGGCCTGCTCCTGTTTTTTTTTTTTTTTTTTTTTTTTTTTTTTTTTTTTTTTTTTTTTTTTTTTTTTTTTTTTTTTTTTTTTTTTTTTGGTTGGTTGGTTGGTTTTTTTTAGAGGCAAGTGCCTCGTGCTGCTCTTTTTTTGATGGCTGTGGACATTCTTTGTTGTGCTGGCCCTCCTGACCTTGGTCTGGCCCAGGAGCGGTCTGTGAGTCAGCATTTCTGGTGGGGTGGAGGCTCCAGCAGGATAGGTTGTGGCTGGAGAGGTTTGGGATGCTAGGCCTGCAGGTGGGGGGAGGCTTGGTCTGGGACTCCATATTTAGTCTGGAATTCACTCCCAGCTGCTTCTCTGAGTCTGGGGAGATGCCAGAAAGGGCTGCGCACTGGCTGTGAGCAGGGCTGCTTGCTCCTTGCCAGGGACTCGCAGCCTGCCTGAAGCAAGCCTATCCCCATCCTGCCCATCCACTGGCTAGGGAGAGTGAAGGGCATGAGCTCATGTCAGCAAGAGAAGCTGAGGACTGGACAGAGCCTCCTTTCCACAGAGATGGTGACCAGGGTGGCCTGGAGCAAGGACTTGCTCAAGGTTGCTGTCGTAGTTAGCCAATTGCAGAGCTCAGGTTTGGGGTTTAGAACATTGAGTCCTTTGCCTTTCCTTTGACTCCTGCTGGCAGGAGCCCATGCTGTTATCAGGGTGTGGTTGCCAGAGACCCAGAAGAGAATGACCAGCACCCCTAGAAGCTCCAGATTGCGAAAAGACTGACCTCCCTTCCAGATGTCCTCCTGCTGGCCTTTCTATGTCATCTACCTGTTCCCATTAAAACCTGGTGTGGTAGTCATTTATGCTGTTGTACGATGCCTCCTTAGCTCAGCAGCTCTGGGAAGAAGGTGGGGTCAAAGCCTTTAACCCACCTTACCGATGTGGAAACTTATAGTAGAGACAGAAAGGACGCCTGTCTTAAATGCCTCCATGGTGTCTGGGTTTCAGGAGCAGCTCTCCTCCTCACCCAGCTAGCCTAGATACCCGTGAATAAGTTACTGTAAAGCATCCGGCACCAGGGACCAGCCTTCCCAGGGGTGATTTGGAAATGGCTCTCCTGGCATTCTGTTTCCACACAGGGCCAGGAGCAGATGTGATGACTGGACTCAGAGGGAAAGCTTCAGACACAGCTCCAGTGCAGTGAGCGGATTAGTAGTGGACATGAGCTTGCTGCAGAGCTGGGCATTGTTCCCCATGACATGCAGCTCTTGTCACTATTAGCATGAGTCTGTGAGCCAAGTCGGGCTCCAGGTGAAGGGTAGAGAGAGGGAGGAGGAAGGAAGGAAAGGCCTGGCAGTGCCGAGGCAGCAATTGATGGAGACTGATGGGGCCTAAGGGAGCTCAGCAGCGAGGCAGAAGCCAAGCTGGCCGCTCACAGGCTCTTGCTCTCTGGGCCCTGCAAAGAGGAACAAAGGAGCCACTGCCAGGCTTCCCTGCTTCTTCTCGCTCTGAAAGGCTGGCTGCTGTAGAGCACCGGGATCTTGGAGGCCCTGCACAGCCAGCTGGTGGACTCCACCATGGCACACCCACATCCTGCCTGCAGACAAGCCTGCAGGGACTGGGAAGGACTGGCGGTATGCACTGGCGGGTGTGTGCCAGCCTCAGGACGAGCAGGCGTCTCTCAGGTCAGGATAGCATTCAGGACAATACACAGGAGGCCATAGAACAGGGAGCAGGGATGTCAGTGCTACCATGAGGTCTCCTGGGAAGACAGCAGAAAGGGCAACGGTGTGGTACCTTTGAAAAGACTTGGCTGCGGCCAAGCAGAATTATCTTTATTATCGCCACCGTTACTGGTATCAATGATCATGTTTAAGGTTTAGAGCTGATTTCTATCTTCTTCAACCCCGAGAGTTAAAAATATATTTATACAAGTCTGGTTTCCTGTCTAGGTGTTGAGGACTTAAGATGGCCATGAAGATGAAGCCCAGGCAACAGCCTAAATGTATGCTGGGAAGGTCGAGGGGTGGGGGCAGTATGTGGCTATGGTCTGTCTTGTCCATTTCACACAGGCTTGGGGAGTCTTCTGCTTCCAGGAGAGGACCAGGCCTTGAAAACAGAGGGCTGATTCTTGGCTATGCTGTTGCTGTTTTGAAATTTTTTTTTTGAACAAGAGAGCTCGCACCTTTTCTTGCATTGAGTTTCGTGAATTATGCCATCAGTCCTGCTTGCTCAAAGCCCCAGAGTTGTCAGGGCCGAGGAGCCTGTGCTCCCCACTGCCATGCAGGGGACTTCCAGCTGGCCTGGCTGGGGAAGAACAGCCTCTGCAGCAGCTGCTCAGAAGTGGAGCAGCTGAGCAAGGCCGGAGGGGCATTTCTGGAATGAGCACTCCTCCATTCCCTGGCCACTGCTCCACTTGCCCCTATCCCAGACTCTGCCCTGCCCTCCTCACGTAGTAATGCCAGGTGCACTCTGACTTTGCCAGTGGAGTAGGAGGCAGAAATCCACACGTGCGTACACACCATTCTGTCCCTCTCCTGCAGCTGGCCCAGTCTGTGCTCTCTCCAAGGCTACCTTCAGTGGACAGTGGGTGGGAGAGGAAAGCTATCTGAGGAAGGCTCCCACCTGGCCAGCCCAGAGCCCTGCGACAAGTCCCAACAGGCAGGAGGACTGTGACAGCCAGGATCAGGACTTGGAATTCCAGATGACAGGTGCTGCAGTACTCAGGAAGGGCCAGTAGTGGTTAGTGACAACTTAACTACTTAGAACAAGTGGACTGCAAAATGTGGGGGTGGGGGCGGGGGATACTCAACCAAAGAAAGTATTGCACTGCCTATTTATATATTTGAAAAGTTACTATTTGGATGTATGCTTTTGTAGTGCAGAAGATATATTGCCAGGTGAATGTGTATAAGGTATATGTGTTTGTATTGCTATGTAGTATATATGTGTATTATGCACAAATAGTGTTTGTTAGGGCTGGTATAACAAATACAACTTTTATGATTTAAACAACTGAAATACGTTGCCTTACAGTTCTTCAGATGGAAAGATCAAGGCATTGGCAGGGCTGGTTCCTTCTGGGCACCATGAGGGACAATGTATTCCATCCTCTCTGGGGTCTGATGGCTGCTGGTGACCTCTGGTGCTTCTTGGATTCTGCTGTAGTTTCCTAAGGAGGCAGTTGCATAGTCTACCTTCCTCTTTCACATAGGGCTCTCCTTGGTTACAAGTCTGTCCAAACACCTACCTCCTACTATGGTGCTGGACATTGAACCCAGGGCCTTTGCAGTAAACTACCTTCATAGCCCCAGACTTCTTTATTTTCAGACAGGGTCTTGGAAAGTTGTCCAAGCTGGGCTCTAACGTTCTGTTCTCTTGCCCCAGCTTTCCAGAGTGCTGAGGTCACAGGCTTGCACCACCCTCTCTGGCTGAACTGTCAAAGAGCCACACTCAGATTAGACTAGGGCCCCACCCTCCTGGAATATGACTTTATATTCATTAATCATATCTGCAGTTATGCTTTCCAAAGAAGACTATATTGTGAAGTCCTGGGGGTTAAAGCTCCAACGTATAGGAGGACACATTTCAACCTGTACAGATGGTATATGCTGGGAAACCACTGGCTCAGCTAAGCCTTGTACTGTTTGTGTCCTGCTAACCTTAGCTGTGGTAGTCTGGCTATCTCCAGTCTTCATCAGGAGCCCTGATCAAGGCGTTGTTCTTACTCAACAGCAAGAGTTGCTGCCAGGGCTTAAGCCCTGTGGCCTCATCTGCCATGATGGGGTAGCCCTGCAGTGAATGGTACAGGGTCCAGGGCCAGGCACCATCGTGCTTCTCCTCCCTGTCTGAAAACATCAAGTGAGAGGTGATAGGGATCAGCACCAAGCAGGCAGGCATAAAGACACCCTGAGCCTGGCTATTCAAGGAATGGGGCAGGAGACCTGGCTCTGCTGTGCATGACCTGGGGCAAGGCATGAGGTGCAAGGCTCATGGTGGCAGGCACATTAGAAACTATCCGGCCCAACCCTCACTGTGCTGAGCAGCTGATGGGGGCAAAGGGGAGCAAGAGTCTTGCTTAGGGTTTCAGTTAGGACTAGATGTGGTGGTTGTGGTAGAGATTACTGGGTAACAAACAGGCCTTCTGCTTTAAGGTATCTTGAGGCTGCTCTGCAGGGAGTGGTGGTGAAGTCAGCTGCATAAGCTCCTGCCTGCACGCACATGTGTGTGCGTTGATGGGTCAGTTCTCTGCAGTTACTGGACTGAGGGGTTTGCTCTTCACTGGCTCTTGGCCAGAGGTTGTCTGCAGCTCCTTGCCCCATAGGCCTCTTCACCACAACAGCTGCATCATCCAGGTGCAAGCCAAGAAAGCAAGAGAGTCATCAGGATGGAAGCCATGGCATCTTGTAATCTCATCTCTGAAGGATCCTCTCCCTCTTGCGTCTTCTGTTAGAAGCAAGTCACTAGGTCCAACCCACACTTGAGGAGGAAGTTCTACAGCAAGAACCATGAAAGACTGTCTTAGAAACCTGCTTGTCACACAGCATATAACAGAAGATCCAAATACAGTGGTCTAAACAACACACTGTGTCTTTCTTTCTTAGGGCAATTCAAGAGTTGCATGAAGGCCCTGGTTACAATAGGCTCAGACCTTTTCACTTTTCCTGTTTTCCCATGCTCAATGCTTGACTTCTATTCTCAAGTTTGTTATGTAGTCCAAGGGAGCTTTCAGAGCTCCAGCCATCATATCCATGTGCACAAGCTTTTAAAGAATTGGTCACCTCAGAACTTCCCTGAACATCTCAGTAGCCATGCTTCTCTATGAGGGAAGCTGAGAAATGTAGATTTTATCCTAGCATATTGTCCCTACCAGTGATACAAAATTAACAAGGAAGAAGGAGGGAAGGGCTACGACAGATTCAGCTGTAAGCATCTGCTGCTCACTGGGTTCCCAGCTGGAGGTGGTTACTTCAACCCCACCCCACTCTGTGGGGCTCTGCTCCCCACTCCTGATCTCCTGGAGGAGCTGCTGTGGCAGCAAATGTCCAAGTACTGGACATGCAGGTACAGTGTAAGACAAGGCACCAAACGAAGATGTGTGACATTGGTTGCCTGTTTGTTAGCTCCTGCCATGGTCCCCTAGCCAGCCAGTTGTTTCTCTCATTTTTTGCATGAGGCTACAGGAAAAGGAAGGCTGGGGAGAGGAAAATGAAGAAGAAGAGATGGAGGAGGAGGAAGAGAAAACATTCCTGCAGTATCTAAGAAGAGACAGATATGTGAGGGGGAAAATGACCAGTCAACAGATAGCAACAGGTTACTCAATAGAAAACTAACCTCAGGAAAGTAAGATCCTGTGGGCCAGGATTTGGGAAGTGGATAGGAGTTGGCTGGCTAGGAGTAGCCTGAGGGGCATGCTGGCATACGGATGCAACCTCTGGTCTCAAGGAGGGCTTTGCTGGCACGCTCTCTCATCCCCAGCCTGTGAACTTGGGCTGCTTCAGACGAAGATCCAGTAGCCAGTCTCCGGCCAGACCAGGGCCCCTGATGGAGGCTCTAATAACCTCAGTGCCGCTGCTCCTCCTGCTTTTCCAGCCTGCCTCTGGCTCCTGTATTCTGCTGCCACATCCTTAGACCGTCAGGGCCGTGTGTTAAGCTCTAGGCCAAGAATGATGAGCAGATGGCCAGGGAGAGTGCCGGAGAAGTAGGCAGTGCTGAGGGTCTCAGCAGGGTTCCAACTTCTTCCTGCTTGACAGCGCGAACCACAGGAATGCCCTCAACTGTTGCTACTTTTTTTTTTTTTCATTTTTGTAAAAAATTATGGCTTATCATTATTATTAAATATTTTGGTAAGTGTAATCTTTTTCTTTTTTATTTCAATTTTTTTTATTGTTTAAATTTAACAATGGTTATATTACATATTTTCATCATCAGATCAGTTTACATTAATACATATAGGTTTATAAGATTGATCAAACAATTAAACATTAACCTTTCTAAATCCACATTACTTTTTTTTTCTTTTCCCCTTTCTTTTCTTTGAAAGTTGACATATTGCATATTGTCCTCACAATCATTCTACAGAGTACAGTGT
>PVJA010012996.1:5904-50661 GCA_004027025.1 Myocastor coypus
AAAAAAACCAAAAAAAAAAAAAAAAAAAAGTGACTGTGGAGTCCCTTCTAACCCAGCATAATCTGGATTTGATGAGGTGCACACAGCCTTATTTCTAAGTGAGGCCACCTCAGGACAGACTTGTGAACTACTTCTCGTGTCTGGCTTTGTGAATGCCCAGGGTGGACTGGTGAGGAGAATGTGCTGGGCACAAGCCACTGTCCACCCGCTCCCAGCTGGGGCCTGTCGGCCTCCACTGTGGTCTGAGCTGCATCTCCCAGAGGTGAGGGGACCCAGCGGAGTGTTGGTGAGCCTTCTACAGGAACCCAGGCTGCCTAGCAAATGGAAGCAGGACGTACAATTACGTGTAGTCTATGACGTTGCACCAGGGGTCATGTGCCAGGATACACACACTAATGGCACAGGGTCGCACCAGGGGCCATGTGCCAGGATACACACACTAATGGCACAAGGTCACAAAATACGCCAAGTTATCAGGGAAATTTTCAAAATTCTTAATAGTAAGCCCAAACTTATGAAACACTCGAGTTGTGGGCGTTCACAGATACAGCTGTGGGCTTTGTGTTAAGAATACCTGGAGGTCGGAACAAGCCACAGGCACAGCTCATGGGTCTGCAGATGCACCACAGCTGTGCTGTGTGCTTACTGCGCAGTGCAGTGGGGAACGGGGAGGCCAGTACAGCTGGGAGCTCACTGTATTTTTCTATGTGGGTTTAGTTTTTTTCCCTACATTGTATATTTGTGTCAAAAGTGTGCAAGACTCAGTGTGTAAGACTGAAGATGTTCTCCCAGAAGGGAACTTGTTCCTGTCAGGGACTTACTGTATGCTCTTCCCAACAGGCTGACCCGGATGCTGTGACAAGGGCATGTGAGGGGAGCTGGGACATGAGAGCCCCATTTCCATGTGCCCCTGTGGACAATATCCTGTGTGTGACGTGACAGCCCCAGGGAAGCCAGCAGGAGTCTGGTTCTCGCTACGACGCTGTTCTGAGCCAGACATGTGGGAGCTGCAGAGATGTGTGTTTGCAGTGAAGCCAGGCAACACTTGCTCACCCAGTGAGGCACATGGAACCTGAGTCCCGCTTTCACAGTAGAAGCCCTTGCCAGCAGAGGAGGTGGAGCTATGGGACATCAGGAAGGACACAGAGGCCAAGGCCACCTGTGAACCTTCTTGGCACCCGAGGCTTCGAGGGCCCAGTGCCGTCAGGCAGACAACTCCACAATGGTACAATCAAACCAAACCTCAGCGGTGAGGGCGCTGCTCTGCCAACTGGCCCACACCACACTTGCTCAGGCAGGTGAGGTGGACTCACCTGCTCGAGCGCCTCTGCTCTGCCTGCCGGGCACCTGCACAGTGTGCTCAGTATGCCAAGGCCTGCAATGCAAGTGCTCCCTGCTGCCCAGACCCAAGGAAAGGAGAAAGCAGGTGTCAGCATTTTCCCTGGTCCCTGGAGCTGCACTCTGGGAAACCAGTATCATGAACAGACGCTACGAAGCACACTCCTCCTCCTGGGCTGGCTAACACAGGGAGGCGTGCTTCTGTGCTGATCCAGAGACTTGGGATTTCCAGATGGCCTTGAAAAGATGTGAGACCTCTGAACGGGAGGGAGATGGAGCCAGCAACCCGTCGTCCACTGGTAGATAAACATAAGGAACCACTCCACAAAGTCAGGGCTTGCTTCATCCAAGTTAAGGATGGTGAGCACCACTGACCCGGGGCCCTTCGCAGCACCATTACTTCTACACGAGGGATGAGTTCAGAACAAGGAGCATATTCCACATAAAATTCTGCGACTCTCACCGGGGCTGGGGTGCAGCTGCAGCTGCATGGTGGGCTCTCAAGTAAACCAGACACGTAAATCACACAATGCTCGATACTTGAGGTCATTGTTCACCGTTTCTGCATTAGTGACAATAACCCACCGAGATCTGCTAAGTGTGCCAGAGCTACCTGAACCACACACAGAAATCCCACTGTGACTCATAAAATGGAAATGCATAGGTGTAATTTTTTATATAAGGCAGGCTTAAACTTTTAGAGCATTTAATATACAAGCACTAATAAATGATAGCACTAAAAACTATGATTGCATCAGCTAAATGGATTATAAATTAAATTTCCATAATGTATGCAACTAAGATACAAATGTAAGCATAAATCAAGGTATTTTCTAAACACAGGTTAATTATGCAACTTCAGAAACTGCCTATTTTTTATGTGGAATAATCCACTTAGCATTTTTCAGCCAGTTGCACCACGCTTGTCCCTAGAAGCTTATCAATAACCACCTGTCATGAAGAATTAGCAAAAGGTATAAGGAAAGAACCCGTAATGTATTTTTCAACTGTCTATCCTTTATGAGTGTTTATAGCTAGAGATTGTGCCAAAATGATTTGAAATAAAAAAGGATTAATTATAGCAGAAGCCTTTTAATACAAGTGAGTGCAGCCGCAACGCAATTAATGCAGATTGTGGCTCCATCAGGAGAATGAATGTGAGCCACACGGCAGGCCACTTCTGTTTGCTGCCAAATAACTTCAGTAATTTACTACATTAAGAATCAATAAAAAAAAATAATGCTTTTCAAATGCATCTCTATCAATCTTCAGGTAGTTCTAAAGTGAACATTTATAACTTAATCTAAAAACTATATGAGACGATATCTTGCTTCAAAGCCATCCTAATTGAGCAGGCAGATAATAACTTTTAATTATTTCAAATCATGCTAACCACAGAGCTTTAAAAACAAAAATGAAATGTAAGGTAAGGATAACACTAAGATTAACATGCTATTTCACATTTATGCTTCAGAACTGGTGACAGATTGAAAGCATGGTTCCTCGCTAGGTGTAGTGGCCCAGACTTATAATCCCAGCACTGAGGAGGCTGAGACAGGACTATCACTCCAAGTACAAAAACATTCTGGGCTACACACTGAGATGTCTCAGAAAGAGAGTCAGAGAGTTGAAAGAGAGGGAGAGGGAGGGAGGGAGAGAGAGAGA
Source organism: Myocastor coypus (assembly GCA_004027025.1). Lineage (NCBI taxonomy): Eukaryota > Metazoa > Chordata > Mammalia > Rodentia > Myocastoridae > Myocastor > Myocastor coypus. The sequence continues at coordinate 8,908 of PVJA010012996.1, forward strand.
GAGAGAGAGACAGAGACAGAGAGGGAGGGAGGGAGGGAGGGAGGGAAGGAGGCAGACAGGCAGGCAGGCAGGCAAGCAGACCCACCCACCCACTGACCCCGGGACTAGCCCAGAGGTTCTACAGCCCTGGGCTCTGTAGGACACACAGGAGTCTGCAATGCGGAGTCCTAGCACACTCAAGGTTGCCTGTTCACTGGTACACACTAAGGAACGGCCAGCTGTATGCCAGGGCCTACTTGTGCCGTGGAAACCGTTGTCTTCAACTTGCTGACACCACTCACTCTTTATTTGGACCTCTCAGAGCATGAAGGGTTACCTACTGCCAAGGCTTCCCGCAAGGCCAGCAGGTCCCTCCTGTGCATTTCTGTGCACAGGTACCCAACACTGAATCTCACCTCTAGGTGACATGCGAGGACGCCCACACACCTGGAGCTGGGGCACCACGGCGGGGGTGACCGCCCACATTTGCTGTCAGCCTGCATACATCTCAGCCTGGCCACGCTGTTCCCTCAGACCCACACACAGGCTAGCGTAGGTGTTGCCCGTCCTCTCAGCAGGTGCAGCAGCTGGACCTCACCTGTGCATCCCCACACCCTGGACTCAGGCTATTGTGTAGTCCCCAACGGCTGTACATCCACCACGCAGGTGTGAAAGGGCAGTTCTTCTTTTACCTCAGAAACCCACAGGGAATGCTGCAGGGATGAAGGCACAGCTCAGCCTCCAGCTCCCTTTCCTCACTGCAGGCTTGGAGCAGCTCCTCCACCTTGCTTTTCTAGGTCCAGGCTCCTGGGCTCTGCCCATCAACTCCTCTGGATGCTTAAAGAGCCTCCATCCTCCGGACCAAAGGATGGCTCAGGTGACATCCACAGCCTCGCTGCCCAAGACGGCTGGACATGGAAGCACCACAGACTGTGCACCCCAGGCCCACTCCCACAGTGAAGCGAACACTGCCAGGCCCATCCCTCTGGCCATAGGGAGGACATGTCACTCTCTGGGAAGCCGTCAAGCCCCAGCTCTGAGGTTGGCCTCTGGCACCTGCTCTCAGCTCCCCTACTCCTCTGTGGTCATATGGACCTCTGCTGCAGCAGGGCTGAGGCTTACACATGCACCTTTGAGAGGACAGCTGGGCTGGACTGGGAGCCCAGGTGTCCCACACACAGCATTATGACTGTCCCCAAAATTACCAGCTGTGCCCAACTTTTTTGCACTCCTCCTACTGGGAAAGAGGCCTGTCTTGGCTTATGTGTTCAGGATACAGTTCCTAAGCTCATCCCATGATGTATTTTTTTCTTTTTCGCGGTACTGGGAATTAAATCCAGAGCCTTTGTACAGCACAGGCCAGCCATTTCTCAATGTAACTTTTATATTGATAAGATACTATTTAGTCACCGAGGTGACCAGGCTTGGTATAAATACCAGCCCCAGTTTCCCAGAGCACTGGGCTTCTGGCTGGCTTCTGGCTCACATCCTATTTTATTGTTCACTGCTCCTTGGAGGCACTGGCATAGCCACAGCTAAGGCACCGCAGTCACTAGGGTTCCTACAGGCGCAAGTACCTGCATTTCTGTGGGAAGCAAGGGGGTGGATCACGGTCTGGACAGACACCTGGCACTGCGTTGGCACTACCGCTCTGCACCCCCGTTCCATGAGTGCTGAGAGTTTAAGCTGGGAAATAGCGTGGACTTCCCTGTTCTAAGCACGCCTCGTCTGCTAGTGACAAAGGAAAGGGCCGAAGCAGCCCTTAGCTGTGGATGGCACACTCTTCCCTACTTCTCTGCTCTTAGAGACAGGATCCTTGGTCTAGGGTCTGAAGCACTGACCGGCAGGCACCAGGTCACCTGTCCCATACCCATTCCCACCTAACTTTCTCTAGCCTGGCCAGCAACATCTTTTTCTCCTCAGAATGAACCCCTGAGACCCAGAACAGAAATGCAACCAACCCTCAGCCTGTAGGAGGCCTCTCTGAGGAGTGCTTGTCCACCAGGAGCTAACTGTAATACTGCAGTCACAGGCTGAGTGCACCGCACTCATGAGTACCATGAGCACTTGGCTCCAGTGACCTATTGCTGAGGAAGATGGTCTCAATATAAATTGGGTTCATTTTTCCTGCTAGTGCTTGAAGGTGCTTAAAAATAAATAAGGGGCTTGGCGGGATGGCTCAGTGGTCTAAAGTGCCTGCTTGGGGAAGCTTGGGTGGCTTCAGGGACCGTGGTTCGATCCCCAGCACCACAAGCTGCGCCAGTCCTGACCTCAGGGTGGGCTGAGCCGGCCATAAAAATGAGTGAATAAACAAACAAAGGTTCTGAAACAAGAATAAAAATAATAAATAAAATAAAAATTTAAAAAAGACACATCTAAAATAAATAAATAAATAAATAAATAAATAAATAAATAAATAGGAAGGGGGCCCGGCAGGATGGTTCAGTGGTCTAAAGCGCCTGCTTGGGAAAGCCTGGGTGGCTGCAGGGACTGCGGTTCGATCCCCAGCACCACATGCTGCGCCAGCCCTGCCCTGAGGGCAGGCTGAGCCGGCCAGAAAAATAAATAAGCAAACAAACAAAATTTCTGAAACAAGAAAAAAAAAAAAAAAAAAAAGAAAACAGGAAGAGGCCAAGTGTAGTGGCATATGTCTATAATCTCAGCACTTGGGAGGCTGAGGCAGGAGATCCCTGTGAGTTTTAGGCCAGCCTTGGCTACAAAGTGAGTTCAAGACCAGCCTGAGCTGTACAGCAAGACCTATTTCAAAGAGACAGACAGACCAACCAACAGCAAAGCAAGGATAACTGCATAGTTAAGATTTCTTCTATTCAGAGTACACAAAATTTTCATGACTGTCTTGGCTGTCTAAAATTATAAGAAGAATACTATTTAGGAACTAGAAACAATGGAATGAAAAGACACACTTGCTATCTTTACTTTACAAGTCAAACCACTTTCTATTTCATGGTTAATTCCAAAGAAGTCAAATGCAATTATGGAAAACATAGAAAAAGGGGCCAGCATGCAGCTCAGCAGTGCAGTGCCTGCCTGGCAAGGAGGCCATGGAAACAGAGATAAAGGATAGTGTACAGATCGATGGGATATGTTTATGGGAAGAAGAGACCCTACCAGTGGTGGCCTACAAAAAGCAGCTAGAGCAAGAGGTGTAGCCTCAGCACAAGGAAAGCCAATATAGCAGGTACACTCAAAAGGGAAAATTCAAATCAACGCCCTCAACTGTAAGCTATGATCTTCGGTTTTTCGGCACACTGGTGTGGGACTGTGGCTGGAGGCAGCTGCAGACTGCAGAGGAAGCTGCCTGTGAAGGCAGCCACTGTCCCAGCAGATGTCTCCCTGCTCCTGTAACGACAAGAGCCTGGAAGGAGCAGGCCTGAGGACACCCCTCAGCTGAGCTTGGCTTAGGCCCAGAGAAAGGCTTCAAAGGTAAGCTGGGGTCAACCAGGTCCCAGGCAACTGGGATTACTGGGATTCACCTCAACCTGCAGCTTCAGCAAATCCAGCAAGCGTCTTAGGAAGGGAAGTCAATGCTATACCTAAGAAGACATTCTCCAACCAAGTGTGGTGGTCCATGCCTGTAATCCCAGCACTTTGCTAAAACTGAATCCTTGAGAGTTGAAGCCAGCCTGGGCTACATAAGCAAGTTCAAAGCCAGCCTACACTACATTGTAGGAAGACCTTGTTCCACCAAAAAAAAAAAAAAGGAATACATTTTTCCAACTTTTGAGAAGGACCCCCTTCCACCCCTGCTAGCTCAGGCTGCCTTTCAGGTGGGTCTGGGGATCAAACCGCAGACCCCTGTGCCTGACTGGGATTGCAGGCTGAAGTGCTTAAACCACTGAGCTATCCTGAAAGCTCCCTGTCCCAACTTTTGAAAAGGTCAAGATCAACTGCTAAGTTTAGGCATGGTAGCTCCTACCTGTAACGCCTGTATCAGGGAGGCCAAGACGAGCCAAGGTGACTGAGATACTCAGCAAGACCCTGTCTCTGAATTTGTCAGTGACAAAGCAAAAGCTATGGGTTTGATTCCCATTACTGACCAAAGGAAGATAAAAACAAAAAATGCCACTCATCAATATCACACTCCATAATACATTAATTGTATACTGAATTCTATGGAAATACACAATTATGAGCCATGTTAAAGCTACACAAACTGATAAAAATTTCAACTCTAAGACCAAAATATTATTATTGGGTAATATGACTTACAGATATTCTGTTTCAATTAAATTAATATTTTGCAGCAAGGAGTCATTTTCAAACAGAATCCAAACATGATAAAAGATCTGTTCCAATAAATATTCTGAACTTAATTGGCCTAAATGGACCTAGGTGCTTCTATCTGCAAAGTGTTGGCCGTGACATTACCACATCCTTGAGCTGTTTATTTATTCCCCGTCTAGAGCCTGATTTACAGGCGATAAAGTGCAATCTCGACCTGCAGCAGCAGCAGAAGCCATCTGCTAATGGAGCTCTCCACTAAGAAGTGACCAGTGACATGAGGTGACTTTCCACATGAGAGTGCTCCCAGACCCCTCCGCACTTTGTCAGAGTAACAATCACTAACATATGCATTAAGGAAAATTTAAATACATTACGACCCAATAAATAGCACAATCAATCAATACACAATTTTCTTCTCTTTAAGATTTAATGTTCAGGTACCATGTTATTAAGTGCTCTACTATTATATTTACTTAGGCTTAGACAATTTTTAGCATGTTGGTACAAAGCTAACCATTTATAATCAGATGATAATCATGTGTGTTTTAGAAAACAGCATTCCCCACAGGAATTTCCATGCCATATACTATGTTTCTTTTTTTTTTTTTTTGGAACCAGGGATTGAACTAAGGACCTTGCACTTTCCAGACAGGCACCTGTGCCCCTGAGCTATCTCCCCCACCCCCCATGCCATACACTATGTAAGGAGACTTAGTGATCCTCCTGTTCTCAGCCTCCGCAGCTCTGGCATCACAGGTGTGGGCCACCATACCTGGACTCAGTCAGTACCTGCTCATTGTGCCCAGGGCTGGGGCTGGCGCAGCATGTGGTGCTGGGGACCGAACACCGATCCCTGTGCTTGCCTAACCAGGCACTCACTCCGCTGAACTATCTCCCTGGCCCATATAGAGTATCTTACACATGTGCAACAAAAATTAAATGTAATATTCAAATAAGACTAGTTTTTAAAGTGAACTCTAATCTTTGACTAGCTCACATCTGAATGCAGCCGAGTGCGACCCTTCCAAACACACAGAGCTGTGCCGCTTAAGCGGGGTCACGCTTTGCTCTGCGCATCCTGTAGGAATCTCTTGAGCACACTCAAGCCTTTTATTTTTTAACTTTCATACAAGAACGGGCAATACTTATCTTTCAGTGTCTGGATAACTATAACTACACTTAAAAAAATTGTTTCCCTCTCTATCCATTTTGCTGGACCTCTCTTCTCTTTTCTGCGATGGGGTCTCAAGCAGCCCAGGCTGGCCTTGAGCCTTCCACAGCCTTCCTGCCCAGCCTCCCAAGGGCTAGGGTTCTGTGGGTGCCTCCTAGGACTTCACCCCTCTTTCCAGCACTTCGTGCCCTCCGCGTACACCCCCCACAGTGGGGCTGCTGGGCCTACGGGAGGTCTACCTGTAGCATCCTGAGGAGCCTCCACGCTTCAGTGGCTGAACTTACCATCAACAGTGTATCACAGCTGTTTCTCCACATCTTCACCAGAATTTGTTACTTCCATCCTTCCGTTTGAGTCTAGGGAATGAAAGGAGCCAGGGGCCCACAAAGAGCCACCTCCTCAGGACTCTTAATTTATCCTATAAAACAAGTACTTGCTAAGTTTCCAAGGCTGGCCTTGAACTTGAGACCCTCCTGCCTCAGCCTACTGAGTACTCAGGATCCCAGGCTATTTTTGTTTTGACAACAGCCAGCCTAAGTGGGGTATGATGGTGTCTCAACGTGATTTTTATTTTATTCTTTTGTTTCAGAACTTTTGTTTATTTATTTATTTATTTTTATGGCCGGCTGAGCCTGCCCTGAGGGCAGGGCTGGCGCACATATGGTGCTGGGGATCGAACCTTGGTCCCTGCAGCCGCCTAAGCTTTCCTAAGCAGGCACTTTAGACCACTGAGCCATCCTGCCGGGCCCCTCAATGTGATTTTTTTTTTTTTTTTTTTTTGAGACAGGGTCTCACTGTGCAGTTCAGGCTGGCTTTGAGCTCACTTTTGTAGCCCAGGCTGGTCTCGAACTCACAACGATCCTCCTGCCTCAGCCTCAATGTGATTTTTTAAAAAACTTTATTTATGTTACAGCTGGCTCAGACTGCCCTGGGAGTGGGGCTGGTGGGGCATGTGGTGCTGGGGATCAAACCTCAGTCCCAGTGGTTGCCTAAGCTTGTCTAAGCAGACATTTTAGACCACTGAGCTATCTCACCGGCCCTCAGTGTGATTTTGATTTGCATGTGGCTGATGGCAAGTGATATTGAGCATTTCCCCACTGTATTTGGTTGCCTTCTGGATTTCTCCTTTGAGAAATGTCTGTTCAGATCATTTGCTCATTTGCAAGTGGATTATTTGGTTTAAAAACAGCTTTCTGGGGCCTGGCAGGATCGCTCAGTGGTCTAAAGCGCCTGCTTAGGAAAGCTTGGGCAGCTGCTGGGACCGCGGTTCGATCCCTGGCACCATATGCTGTGCCAGCCCTGCCCTCAGGGCAGGCTGAGCTGGCCATAAAAATAAATAAATGAACAAAAGTTCTGAAACAAGAAAAAATTCAAAAAATAAAAAAATAAATAAATAAAGTAAAAAAAAAAAAAAAAATAGGGGCCTGGCAGGATGGCTCAGTGGTCTAAAGCACCTGCTTGGTGGCTGCAGGGACCGCAGTTTGATCCCTGGCACCACATGGTGCGCCAGCCTTGCCCTCAGGCTGAGCTGGCCATAAAAATAAATAAACAAACGGAAGTTCTGAAATAAGAAAAACAAAACAAAACAAAAAACCCCAGCTTTCTAAGCTCCTCATATATCCTGAGTTTTAACTTCATCACACACAGAGCTGCAAATGTTGCCCCACTCAGCAGGCTGCTTTCCTGGCCCCCCACTTCCCTGCCTGCACAGAAGGGCTCAGGGCTGATGCAACCCCATCTGTCTATTTCAGTGTTCATTGCCTAAGCTTTTCAGACGTTATTTTTAGACCTCTTTTCACTGGTGGTCCTGATTTCAGGTCTTAGGTCCATTTTCAACTGGCTTTTACTCTTTTAATGTACTTGGTACAGCATCTCACCACACACAGCTTGGACTTGTGCTGAGACACCTATTTGTAGCCTCCTGAGAGCTGGAATTACAGGTGTGTACCACCATGTCAGGTCTTACAGCTTGAGGTGCCTGGGGTAGGGCCAGCGCAGCATGTGATGCTGGGCATCAAACCCCAGGCCCTGTGCTTGCCTGAGCAGACTCCTAGTCCACTGAGCTATGTCGCCAGTGCTCTGAGCCCATTTTGTGCAGGCAGGTGAGAGGCAGGCTTCAGAATGCCACAGCAGCTGTCCTCTGCCTGTGGGTGCTAATGGTACAGCACATGTGGCCCACAGCCTGCAGCCTCCTGCCCCCCAGGTCTACATATCTAGTTTGAGGCTGGTCCTCGTTGTTATGGTTGCCATATCTTGAAATCAGACACTAGCCGGGAGTGGTGGCTCACACCTGTAATCCCAGCACTCGGGAGGCTGAGGCAGGAGGATTGGTGTGAGTTCGAGACCAGCCGGGGCTACAAAAGTGAGCTCCCAGCCAGTCTCAACAGCATAACGAGACCCTGTCTCAAAAAGACAAAAAAAAAAAAAAGAAATCAGACACTACAATGCCTCCAACTCTGTTCACAATTGCTCAGCCATTCAAAGCCCTTTTGTGCTCTGCCAACAATTTTAGGATTGCGTTTTCTAGGTCTGTTTTCTAGGTCTGTAAAAACTGTCATTGGTATGCTGCCAGTGGGGATCAGAGTGAGTTATTAACTGCTTTAGGGAATACAGACTTTTTTTTTTTTTTTTTGTCTTTTTGAGACAGGGTCTCGCTGTACAGTTCAGGCTGGCCTTGAGCTCAGTTTTGTAGCCCAGGCTGGTCTCGAACTCTCACCGATCCTCCTGCCTCAGCCTCCCGAGTGCTGGGATTATAGGTGTGCGCCACCACGCCCGGCTTCAGTACAGACATTTTAGCAATATTCATTCTTCCACCCATGAACATGAGATGTTGTTTTCGAATATACTTTTTTTTTTTTGGGGGGGGGGCGCGGGACAGGAGTTCGAACTCATGACCTTGCACTTGCCAGGCAGGCACTTGTGCCATGGAGCTATCTCCCCAACCCATTTTCCTATATTCTTTTATTTTTATTTTTATTTTTTTTGCTTTTTGAGACAGGGTCTCACTGTGCAGTTCAGGCTGGCTTTGAGCTCACTTTTGTCGCCCAGGCTGGTCTCGAACTCAGAACGATCCTCCTGCCTCAGCCTCCCAAGTGCTGGGATTACAGGCGTGAGCCACCACGCCGGGCTCGTTTTCCTATATTCTTAACCTCCAATTTCTTTTTTTTTTTTTCTGCTGTGTGGAAGGGTCTAGAGGGTGTTCAGGGTTTCACTACTAGATTGGACTTGTAGTGATCCACCCACCTGTTTACAGCCTCCCAAGACCTGAGATTATAGGCATGTTCCACCATGCCCAGTCTCAACTGTTCTGTCTCAGTGCCCTCCTGGGGGTGGAGCTGGCACAGTAGGCCCAGCGATTGCACCCTCGGGCCATGTGCCTGCTTGCAGGCGCTTTAATCTGCTGAGCTATTTGGCCAGCTCTCTAATTTCTTTTATCAGTGAAATAACTATAGGTTTCTTTTTTTTGTCTTTTTGAGACAGGGTCTCACTATGCAGTTGAGGCTGGTCCTGAGCTCACTTTTGTAGCCCAGGCTGGTCTCGAACTCGCATCAATCCTCCTGCCTCAGCCTCCCGAGTGCTGGGATTACAGGCGTGAGCCACCACGCCCGGCTAACTATAGGTTTCTAACTGGTGTTAACTTTTGTTAAACAGCTTTGCTGTGGTATAATCTATGTAACTTGCATTTTTGGCAGGGAGGTAGCTATAGTGGCCACAATGTCTCCTCCCTGCCAGGTGGCTTTTGTACATAGGAGCTTAAGAGCCACCTATGAACCCTACTGAATCTATAGGACCATGCCCTGTAAGGTATCACCTTAGGATAATGTCAACACAAGTATGGTAATCCATACAGGAAAAGAACTTATCCTCAGCAGACTGCTGTAGTTATTGGTCTTTAAACAGACAGACTGGGCATGGTGGCACTCCTCTGTAATCCCAGCGCTTGGGAGGCTGAAAATAGGAGGATCAATATCAGTCTGATCTAGGTAGTGAGACCCTGTAGATCAGCAACGGTTCTCAACCTTTCTAATGCTGTGACCCCGCAATACAGTTCCTCATGTTGCGGTGACCCCAAACCAAAAAATCATTTTGGTGGCTACTTCAAAGCTGTAATTCCAAATAAATAACATTTTCCGATGGCTTTAGGTGACCCCTGTGTTTTGGTTGTTTGACCCCCGCCGGGGTCACGACCCACAGGTTGAGAACCGTTGCTGTAGATCCTGCATTAAAAACATTAAAAAACAAACAAACAAAATGCTTTTTAGGAAGGAAAAATAACATTACTAAGACACACAAATACAATTGATAACTGATCTTTTGTGAGAAACACTAGACTGATAGAATATGGGTGAGTTTGGACAAAAAACCTCACTCTTATTTTTGTCTTTTTTTTTTTTTTTTTTTGTGGGACCCAGGTTCAAACTCAAGATCTTGTACCACTTGCCAGACAGGTGCTTGTGCCATGGAGCTATCTCCCCAACTCGCCTCCCCCACTTTACGGTCAATTTAAAAAGCTCTTAGGCTTATCTTTGAAAGAACTACTAGATACCACTTTAAAGATCTTTATGAAATCAGTTATGAAGGTTACATCCTCCAGAGCTTCAATCAGAAGGCCTGGTGGTTGCATACCTGTACTCCTGGCACTCTGGGACACCGAGGCAGAAGGACCGCAAGTTTGAGCCCAAACTGAGCAACTTGATTAGATTCCATCTCAAAAAAGAAAACAAACAAAAAACCCAAAATAAACAACTCCCCCCAAGACAAAAAGGGACCGAACTCACTGCTTCTGCACTGAGCTACACTCCTATAGACACCCCACCCGGTGTTCATGTCACCCAAGGATAGATGACTGCTATCAAAACTAGCACAGCTCCAACTGGAGAAGGGTCTATCACCACAGTCTGGATGTGGGTCCCTCCAAGTTTCCTCTGGGAGCGCTCTCAGGGGGTTAACTCAGTGTTCCAAGGACCCCACAGCACCTGCTTTTGGCCTCTGGTTTCCTCTCATTCCACGACTGCCTGCCCCTCCACTGTTCCCACGACTGAGATGCTGCCCATCACCAGGTCCACTCCACGGCCATGCTAATGCAGGCTCCTACAGAGCAGCAGGCTGCAAGAACCTTTTCTCCCTAAAGTGACCTGCCTCTGACAATCCATCCCAGTAAGCGCAATGGGCTAAGATACATTATGTCCCCAAGTAAGAAAATTACAGGCATCTGCTATCCTACTCCCGGATGAGTCAGTCACCACAGAGAGGGCCTGCAGTCACCCTCTTGCTGCTGGGCTACAGCCTGCTGCTGCTATCCAACAATGCTTCACGTCCGAGCAGCCACACCCAGAATCTGCGTGAATGAGCAACAACTGGACCCAGAGCAGTGTCTCAATGGGACACAGGTTGGCAGCTGTTCTTGCTAACTTAGGTTTCTTAGAGAAAATGCTGACAATACAGGTAACAGAAAAAAAAACAAGCACGTTAGTCAGTCTTCTTTTTGAGACAGGATCTTACTATGAAGCTCAGGCAGGTCTTAAATTTGAAACAACTCTCTAGCCTCAGCCTCCAGAATGTTGGGACTGCACCATACCAAGCAGCTATAAATCTTGTTCTTCAAGGAATACGATCATGAAGGACAACTCAGGCATAGAGAAAACATCTGCACTCCTTATCTGCTAAGGGTCTCAGATTGAGACCATGCAGCAGATCTATGAAGTCAGTGCAATCCAAACACCGGGCACGACTTGGCATTTCCTCACAGAAGACACGGAACGCATGAGGGCAATTACCACAAAGGCTGCCAGGTGGATGAGGCTCACAGGGGCTGTGCGGAGCAGGTGAGTGCGGTGGGGGCTGGATGTGGTCCCAGCAGTGCACCGATGCTGCTGATGCCATCACTGCGAGGCCCTGCCCCTACATTTCTGGCCATATGCTCAGGCACCACAACAGTGTCAACAATTTAAGTGTCCATGGATAGACAACCCGACAGACACCACCAGTGCCCCTCGACGCTTCCGCCATTCCTGCCCCTCCACACGCGCCACCCCACCACGGCCTGATCTCCACTCTCCCTGCCCTGGCTACCCCCACCCCCTCATGCCTGTGTACTCCGCTGTTTTCTGTACTCCCTTGCACATCCCCAGATGCTGTGGCCACAGGGTAAGACTGAAACTCACCCAAAGCCCACTTGTGTACCGGCTGGCACACTGTGTCCATCTGTTATAATATGAGAGAGAAGCTTGCTGGAGACCGCAGCTTCATGTATTTTGTCCCATGACATGTAGCACTGACCCCACCCCCAGGCGCACTGAGTCAGCAATGGCGTCTGGGCATGATGGTGCACGCCTGTGATCTCAGCACTACGGAGGCAGAAAACAGGAAGATCACTATGAGTCAGAGCTGCACAGGAGACCCTGGACACACACACACACACACACACACACACACACCCCTAAATAAATAAACAACAGGGAAGCTCCGCTGATGCAGACCTCAGCTCTGCAGAAAGAGCATGCAGGAACACACGCACGTGAGCAGACCTGTCCAGGGTGCCGTATGCTCGGCCCTTTTCCTGTGTCACTTCCAGCCACCATGAACCTGTGCAAGCCACTTGTTTTGCTTATGGTCTTTGCCACATAAGCCAGGCCATTTCTAAATATATGCTCCAGAGGTGACACTAAGTATCAGGTACCTGTCTTCTACAGTTTTAAAAATGGAAAATAAAAACACACCCCCAGACCATTTAAAATGTCTGAAGAATTCACCAGAATGCAGAAGGCTTTACCTTTCTACAGAACAACACAATGAAGACCCCGCAACAGCATGAAACTAACCCCACTGGGTAATAAGCTTCTAGGTGGGCATGCTGTGCACCTGGCAGACACCATGGAGTGCTCAACAGGACTCTTACTTCTGCTGCCCTGCAAAGAAGCAACCCTAGGGGAATGTATGCAAGGCAAGGAGGAGAAAGAAATGCCCACCAGTGGCCCAGGCTACATGGCAAAACCAGTCCTTGGTGCCACACAGCAGGGGAGGAGGACAAGGACAAGGCAGGGCTGCCCTCCTACAACGGACTTGAGCGTGGTCTCCTCCTCCCAGACTGCAAGGTGCTCTAGCTGGCTTCCGACACAGAAGCAGTGCATGCGTGAGCAGATTTTGGTCGTCCTGGAGAGGCCTGCGAGCCAGGAGCCTGAATCCTAAGGGCCCGAGACACCTCCCCAGTGCACCAAGCCTCTTGCCTGGAAGTGCCACAGCCCTGTGGGAATGCCAGGTGGTTCTCGTCTCAGTTTCAGGATAAGTGATGGTTCTGGGTTTTACTGGAATAATTAGCCACAATGTTCTGAATTAGCAACTGTCTAAATTTTAAGATGTAAAGAAACAAAATAAAACAAACATACTCCTGTTTTCAGCTTAAGCCAGAGGGAACACTCAGCAGCACCTGGCCTCTCTGCCTGTCACCTAAGTAACAGCTACCCTTCCACTGAGAGCTAAGCCAGTCTGCATAGACATTCAGTGGCTGAAGCGTCCTGGCTCCTGCAGTACCATGAGACCATCTGCCTCAGGTGTGAAGTCTGAACAAATCTGTACAACATGGGGAACACACACTTAAATCGTACTTGACATGACTTTCCATCTCACAGAACTTTAAAGTTACTTTCAAAACAAAATACTAACTCATTCATGTTCACCACTACCAAGATGAGAAGCTCTTTTTGTCTTTTTGAGACAGGGTCTGGCTATACATACTGTTCAGGCTGGCTTCAAACTCACACCAATCCTCCTGTCTCAGCCTTCCAAGAGCTGGGATTACAGGCGTGTGCAACCATGCCCGCTTTTATTTATTTGTTTGTTTGTTTGCAGTACTGAGGATTGAACTCAGGACCCTGCACTTGCCAGGCAAGTCCTTATTCCACTGACTTATCTCCCTGGCCCCAAGAAGTCTTAAAATACAGCATAATCTTAAAACTGTAGATGGCTTTTGTAATGCTTCACAAACACATCAACCATTTTTATGATGTAATTACTATGCATGTAACATATATATAGGGAGGAAATATAATTATCATGTAAATAAATACTATCTAAGGGTCCCCAAGGTGACCTTAACAATCAGGCATTTATACAAAGGAACAGCACAGTGTTGAGACTATTTTTACAGAGAGGTGACTTTACCTTTCCCAGCATTCTGCCCAGGAAGTAGTAATGCCTGGTGAAAGAGTCTCCCACAAGCATCTGAGCAGCAGGGCTGGGGTACAGAAGCCCTTCATTAGTAGTCTTAAAGAACCCCTGGTTGGGGTTAAATCCTGACTTCAAGAGCTCGTTTAAAAATTCTCTGAAAATACCACCACCATCGATGCCAGCTTCATCCAGGCCATGGGCGTTGAGTAAGTGCACACGGATCCGCTTTTTCAAATCAGGCTCTATCCAAAGGGGGACAGGAGAGGAAAGACGTTAAAAGGTAGTAATGAAATACATTGCCTTCCAGGTCTTAGGGAAGGCTGCTGAGACTGCTAAATGAGACTGCTAGGGACATCTTCAATGAAAGCTCAACAGGCAGCAATGAGGAGGTAGGTTAAGATGTCCCTCTGGGCACATAGAGTGCAGAGAGAAAGCAGGCTCCAAGAGCTGGGCTGGGAGGAAACCATCCCCAATGCTTTGAAGAAAAGAGCACCTGCAATCCCCCAAAGCAGAGGAGTGGGAGTGGGATTAGGGCCAATGGGCGCTACCAGAATGGACCAGCATCCCCTGGACCCTGGTGCTGCAGAGCCTCGAGCCCAGTACCAGGTAGGAACACCTGCTCTCTGCCACCAGCAGGCACAGCAGGGCGGGCCTCCATGATCAGTAGTAAGCACATCTCCCTGGGCCAGAGACAGTCACACCCACCCTGTAGCCATAACCTGTTCCCACTGCACCCAGGGAAAGTACCACCACCACTGATGTTTTACGGTATTATATCAAGGCCCTTAGTATTTTGCAAAAAGAAAAACAAACAAAAAAACACCAAACAGGGTATAAAAGCTCAAATTACTCCACTCATGCTGACGTCACAAGGTTAATACTACAATGGTGAGCAACATTAATCTGTCTCCTATGTACAGTCTGGGCTCTAGGCCACTCAGAAATGGCCCTCTACAATCTCAACTGCTATTCCTATATGAAGGACAGCTTTTCACTGATAATTCTACTCAGGAAGCATATTTGCATCTATTTTCATTAATATTGTTACAAAGTATGTCCAATCTAGGTTCCAGATAAAATAGCAAAAGAAATCTAATTAGCTAATTATAAATGCAACACACACACACATACACACACTGAGTATATGGACTAAGTAGCTTGGATTCACAGTGATCCTATTTTCAGCACCCCCAGCATTGGGATTATAGGCATGTGCCACCACACTTGGTCTAGGTAGTCAGCTCAGCAGGCCCAGGGGCGGGGCCGGACAGAACGGCATGTGGTGCTAGGAAACAAACCCCAGTCCCTAGGCTTGCCTAAGCAGGTGTTCAGTCTGCTGAGCTAGATCACTGGCTCACAAAAATATATTTGGATATTTCCTACCTTTATTTTTTAGGAATGTTCTTTTTATCCTTTTTTTTTTCTTGAGACAACATCCCTCCCCACCCCCTTTTTTTTTGTCTTTTGAGACAGGGTCTCACTATGCAGTTCAGGCTGCCCTTGAGCTCACTTTTGTAGCCTAGGCTGGTCTCAAACTCGCACTGATCCTCCCGTCTCAGCCTCCCGAGTGCTGGGCAGAGTCCCATTATGTAGTTCAGGAGAGCCTTGAACTTGCTGCAGTTGCTATCAAGTGTGAGGTAATCTTCCTGCATCTGTCATGTAAGATCTGGAGTATAAGCATGTACCACTCAACCCTGCCACTTCCTACCTTTACAAGCATCCAGTCTCTTAAACACTGGGGACTGAACTGAGCTTTACACTGAGCTCTATCTCTGTCCTTTCTGAACTTTTACTGTGACATGGTGTCCCACTAAGTCACTAAGTTGCCCGCCAGGCTTCTGAAAACTGGCATTACAGATGTGCACTACCACACCAATTTTAAGAAACCATTTTTTGTAAAAGAATATTTCACAAAGTGATTACCAGCTGTTAGCAGGAACAGGTTTTGTAAAAAATGGTAAAAGAGGGGCCGGGGAGATAGCTCCATGGCACAAGTGCCTGCCTGGCAAGTGCAAAGTCGTGAGTTTGAATCCCAGTCCCGCCAAAAAAAAAAAAACCCAAACAAACAAACAAACAAAAAAAAAAACGGTAAAAGGAAAAATGTCCCTCTTGGGGAAATGTTCAACTGGGGCTCACAGTGGAAGGCCCTCCACGGGCTATACTCAGAAGGAGCTCCTGCATGGCAGGCTGGAACTGAGATACCAGTTTCCTACAGTTTGCTTCTACACAGGATTATGTAGGAAGGAAATGTGCTTTCAGCATCCAGTCTAGTACTGGAGGTTTCCATCACTACTTGTTTCTAAGACAAATCAGAAACTACTAATTATCAGTAAAATTTTAGTAGAAGAAAACACAAAATCATACTAATGACCTTAAACTATTCTATTTCTTTTTTTTTTTTTTTTTTTTCAATTTTTATGGCTGGCTCAGCATGCCCTGGAGGTGGGGCTGGCACAGCATGTGATGCTGGGGATTGAACCACAGCCCCTGTAGCCACCTAAGCTTTCTTTTCTTTCTTTCTTTCTTTCTTTCTTTCTTTCTTTCTTTCTTTCTTTTTTTTTTGTCTTTTTGAGACAGGGTCTCGCTATGCAGTTCAGGCTGGCCTTGAGCTCACTTTTGTGGCCCAGGCTGGTATCGAACTCACACCGATCCTCCTGCCTCAGCCTCCCAAGTGCTGGGATTACAGGCGTGCACCACCATGCCCGGCTCTCCATTTCTTCTTGAAACAAAACCAACCAACCAATGCAGGTACAAGTGTGTAGGGACCACAGGCCAGGGCACAGGTTGTGTGTGTGCCACATCCCAGGTGGAGGGCCTGGTAGGTACAGCTCGGGGAGCTGCCCTGCGGCAGCCCACAACCCTGCAGCACTCCCTGGGGGGAATGCCACCACCACTCCACACTTCTTGCCACTGGTACACACTGGCAGCTCTGCTGAGGCGGAAGCAGTGGGCAGCACAGGTGGGGCCCCAGGGAGGCTGAGCCCCACCCAGCCAGGATCTTCTGAGCACCACTCAGGCAGCTCAGCCTGGAGAGCTTCCTCCTTGTGCAGGGGACAAGTGTCCATGGGGACCAACTCTGATGACTGGATGATGTATGAGATAATCACATTAATTGATTCGATGTAAATGATCAGCCAACAAAATGGCTTAAACCATTTTTCTTTTTTTTTTTTTTTTTTTTTCCGGTACTGGGGATTGAACTCAAGACCTTGCACTTGCCAGGCAAGGGTTTATTCTACTGAGCTATCTCCCCAGCCCTACCATTTTTCTTAAATAAATTAATGTTCCAAGATATTTAATTTCCCAAATTTGGCTACCAAAAAACCAAAGCAGTTTAACACATGATTTGAAAACTTTTATTCACTAGACCTAAATTAAATAGCATTTATAAAAACCTTAACCACTATAACATAAATATTCCAAGAATTTTCCAAATTCTCCAATCTTGATTCAATTACCAGAATGCATGCACTAGGAAGCTTTTAAGTAATTTTCAAAGTTTGAAACCACACTAGGAAACCTAGGACTTTAGTTAGGCAGCAATATCTTACAACTCACATGAGTTACAGTTAACTAAAACTGTCAGCACTCATTTGGGCTGGAGAGCACACATGCTCCCGAGGACCACAGTGCCCTCACTGAGGCCTCACCCACAGAGGTGTCTCCCTTAGGAAGTCTCCAGCAATGAACACCGTCCGTTACTCTAAGCAGACCATCAATCACATCACAGGTAAAGTTTTTTTTTTTTAAAAGAATTTTTTTATTTTATTTATTTTTTTCTTGTTTCAGAGCCTTTATTTGTTTATTCACTCATTTTTATGGCTGGCTCAGCCTGCCCCGAGGGCAGGGCTGGCACAGCATGTGGTGCCGGGGATCGAACTGAGGTCCCTGAAGCCACCCAAACTTTCCCAATCAGGCGCTTTAGACCACTGAGCCATCCCGCCGGGCCCAATCACAGGTAAAGTTTTGAGCTGCTGTGTTTTTCTCCCTGGTGTTCTTTCACAGAGCCAACAAAACTGTTGTGCACCTACTCTGCACACTGAGCCAAAGGTAAAGGGCTTCACTCTGGCCTGCCTGACAGAAAGAGCTTGCAGAGTCTACAGATATGCTGCCCCAGGACCCTGCACCCTAGAGGAGGTGCAGACCACAAGGAGATACTGCCTCCAGCAGTTGCCAGCCAGACTGTCAGGTAGGCAGGAGTCAGGTTGCCCAGCTGGCCTCACACACCTGTAGCATTTGGAGAATAATACCCACGGCAGGAAGAGCTACCCTGGTGGAGTGCTCACTGCCTGGCACAAACCTGAGTTGACAGCACCAAGCCTCCCAGGGTTGGGACACCAAAAGCATCGCCTACAAAAACCAACCTGCAACTGAGCAGGGGAATAGCTCTGGTCAACTGTGGCCCGCCCATCCCCTCACCCCAATTAGTACTAGCTGGAGGAACGCTTTCTTTTTTTTCTTTTACAAACCCTGGTGTCGAGGGAAAGGGAGCTGCTCTGCTACATACACGAAACCCCGCAGGGCTGCTTTCTTAGAAGAAAACTAAATTGTTTCACTCAAAGGAAAGGCAAAGGAAACTGTTGTTTTGTATCCTAAAACCCACTACTAGCTAATGGTCTGGTTCTGATTCAATGTATACCATGAGTATCACAGTGTATAGCTCACACAGGTATTATGCAAGTTATAATAGGACATTTTCTAATAGTATCAAGTGGTAACACAAGACAAAGCATGTGTCACTGACCTCCAAGTGCTATCCAAATCACCCTCAGAATACAATTCTCTTCTACTCTGTGTACCCTGTATTACATTAATAAAAAAAATCTGGATTACACAGAAGTTATTTCAGGGTATGAAATGAGTCTTGCAATTGTTATTTGTATAAATAGGTAGCAAATTAAAGGTTAAAGACAGAATTATGGGAAGAGGGGAACAGCTTCCAGCTTTTATTTATTTATATAATTTTTTTTTTTTTTCTTGTTTCAGAACCTTTGTTTATTCACTCATTTTTATGGCCGACTCAGCCCACCCCGAGGGCAGTGTTGGTGCAGCATGTGGTGCCGGGGATCGAACTGTGGTCCCAGAAGCTGCCCAAGCTTTCCCAAGCATTCGCTTTAGACCACTGAGCCATCCCGCCGGGCCCCCCAGCTTTTTTTTTTTGGGACCGGGGTTCGAACTCATGACCTTGCACTTGCCCAGCAGGCACTTGTGCCTCGGAGCTATCTCCCCAGCTCCTCCCCCAGCTTTTAAAAAACTCAGCAAATTAAAGTTTTTTACTGCAATAACTTCAAGATTTCAGAATATTATTTGATAATACACAGCCCAAATTTGATCTACTTTTCCTTTCAGCTTAGATTTTACTAACTTTACATTTCTTTCTTTTTTTTTTTTTTTTTCTTATTTCAGAACTTTTGTTTGTTTATTTATTTATTTTTATGGCCGGCTCAGCCTGCCCTGAGGGCAGGGCTGGCGCAGTATGTGGTGCTGAGGATCGAACCGCGGTCCCTGCAGCCACCTAAGCTTTCCTAAGCAGGCGCTTAGACCACTGAGCCATCCTGCCAGGCCCCACTAACTTTATATTTCTTATAGGTCATTCTAGAGAGCTAAGCGAGGTAGTGCACACCTGTAATACCAGCACCTGGGAGGCAGAGGCAAGAGGAACACCAGAGTTTGAGTTCTAGGCTAGCCTGGACTATATTATGAAAGCCTATCTAAAACAAACAAACAAACAGAACCCTAAAATAGTGATGGTGAACCTATGGCACAGTATTTGCTTTCCTTTTTTTGCTTTTCTTTTTTGTGGCCGGCACAGCCTGCCCTGGGGGCAGGGCTGGTACGGCCTGTGGTGCTGGGGATTGGACTGTGGTCCCTACACTTGCTTGCACTTGCCTAAGCAGGTGCTTTGGACAGCTGAGCTACCTACCAGCCCCTATTCTCTTTCTTTTTTTTTTGTCTTTTTGAGACAGGGTCTCGCTGTACAGTTCAGGCTGGCCTTGAGCTCAGTTTTGTAGCTCAGGCTGGTCTTGAACTCTCATCGATCCTCCTGCCTCAGCCTCCCAAGTGCTGGGATTACAGGCGTGCTCCACCACGCCCGGCTTCCTATTTTCTTTTAAGATGAAAGATGTTGTTTTTCTAAATTAAAATTAGCCTTCAGTTTAATTACAACGTTGCCATTTTTTGAGAAGTGAGTTTTAGGTTGCAGTTTGGGTGTGGGTCTCTAAAAGGTCTGCTATCATTCTAGAACTTGATGATGGACACAAGGTTTTTAATTATCATTTTCTAGGATGACTGCCCAGCTTCCTGCCATTTACACGTAAAGAGAATTATACAATACCATTTTCTGGGGAAAGTTTGTCGTAAGCATCTTCATAAATATAGTTTCTTCTTATTGTGACATTAATTCCATCCAGGAATGGGCCATCACCTTGAACTTCTTGCTTATCTGCATAAATTAACCTTTGAAAGATCTAACAGAGGATACAAGATTGTCAGAATAAATTCCTTTTTTGCAGAATAAATTCTTTGTTATAACACAACCCTGCTAAATAGTTAAACTATATATCTCCATAAACTCTTAAACTTCATAGCCAATATATATATAGATTTTATCAATAAGAAAGTAATATATTGCCGGGTGTGGTGCGGCATGCCTGTAATCCCAGCACTCTGGAGGCTGAGGCAGTAGGATCGGTGCGAGTTCGAGACCAGCCTGAGCTACAAAAGTGAGCTCAAGGCCAGCCTCAACTGCATAACGAGACCCTGTCTCAAAAAGACAAAAAAATAAAAAAAATAAAAAAATAAAAAAAGTAATATAAATAATGAATATGAGTGATAGTTTTTTTTTTTTTTTTAATGTATTTGGTACAGGGTCTTACTACATAGCCCAGACTTATAGCGATCCTCCTATTTTCAGCCTCCCCAGCACTGGGATTACAGGCATGTGGCAGCTGGCTCAGCAAATCCAAGGGTGGGGCTGGTATGGTATGTGGTGCCAGGAATCAAACCCAGGTCCATGGGCTTGCCTAAGCAGGTGCTTAGTGTGCTGAGTTATCTCGTGACCCCAGACAGCAGTTCATTTTGAGAAAAGGTCCTACTGGGTTGGGCAGGCTGGTTTAACTCATGTGGATCCAGCCTTTGTTTCCGAAGTAGCTGGGATTACAGGCACAGACCACCACATGGCTTTTTATTCCTAATATTGCTGTTTTCCTCCATATTGTAATAAATTTTGCAAATCCAAGCTGTGGTATACTTTCACTTGTAAATCTTCATAAAACCACAGGGGTGGAAGGAAGCACCAGCTATTCTATAAAGCGTGCTCATCCATGAGAACAACTCCACAATAATGAAAGCTAAGTAATTTTCCTGATGTTCAAAGTCCAGCAGGGGGAGCTCAGGAATTATAGCCTATGATGCTTGCATGTGTGGTTTTTTTCAGTGAGGAGACACGAACAGTGTCCAAGCCATTCTTCTGTTCACCCTGAAGAATGCACAGGCCAAATGATACCAACCTGAAGTTGCTGCCTGACCATAAAACCTGTTAACTTGCAGATATTTTCTAAATATGGCCAGAGAATGCGAAGCATTTTGAAATCTGGAAACATATGTAAACAAGGCTTTATACACGTGTCAAAGTTAGGAGTTAAGATAGATATCTGCCCATTTCATTTTTACAAAGTAGTAACTTTCACCTCAACGCACAAAAGTGCAACTGTGCTACTTGTGCATTTTAACAACACAAATGCACCACAACAAAGGCAGGCTCCCCAGACTAAAGCTGCTGGCTAGCAGCCAGCAGGAACATTCTCGATTAGAGCGCAGAGTGGGGCTGGGCCCGGAACACAGCACAGCCTACACAGTGCACTGATTAGAGGAAGTGGAGTCTCGCTCCTCCACAGGAGCAGGCTGCGCTTCACAGGTGGAGCAGAGGCTCAGGACTGAAGCTGGGGCACACCATACCTTCACTCGCTCCTCAAAAGGGACCACGAAGGGCAGTTCTGTCAGGATGGCGAGCTGCCGCTCCTCGGACACAGACAGCGGTGGTGACTCCACACCCACTGCAACACATGGGGAGGACTTATTATTGGCCGGACACATCTTTTTAAAAATCTCTAACAGCAGTGAGATCCAAGAGAACCTAGGCCACAGATATTTACCATCACCCTTCATTCGACTGTAAGAAGTGCACAGCTACGTGAATGTATTTTTTTCCTCTTCACAATTATTCCACCAAATCCCCACTGGGCTAGGAATACATTAAGTTCAACTCATTTTCTGTTGTGAGTGTTTTCCTAGCTGGTACCTCAGGAGGGTGTGTATACTAGGTCACATGTAAGAGTGCCAGATCTAGGCAAGGCCTTGGCAGAAGGGGGTGTGCTCCTCCTGGCAGCCCGCTCTGTCCCTGGGCACTTGAGACAGAGCACCCAGAAAATAAATCATTATAAAATAAATTTACTTTAGGAATGGGGAGATAGCCCAGTGGTGCCTGACTGGCAAGGGACCTGGGCTCAGTCCCTAGTACCATATGCTGTGCCACATGCCACACGTCTGTCATCCCAGAACTGGGGAGGCTCAGACACGAGCATTGCTATGAGTCTGAGCTGCACAGGGAGACCCTGCGCCAAATAAATAAATAGATAGAAAACTGACACTGCCTAAAAAAGAAGAAGCCAAGTGCATGAAAAATATTCAGCATCCCCAGCTTAGAAACACAGCCCCAGGGGCTGGGGAGATGGCTCCGAGGCACAAGTGCCTGCTGGGCAAGTGCAAGGTCGTGAGTTTGAACCCTGGTCCCACAAAAAAAAAAAAAAAAAAAAGAAATACAGCCCCAAACCACATTGTGCCACCACTAGAACATCTATCTGAGTGGCTGATACAGAGGCTACGAGGCACCTGGATGGTCCACACTGCTGGGCAAGGACAATGCATGGAGCAGCTACTCTGAAAGAGGTTTTCATTTTCTCATAAAATTAAGCACATACTTTGCACATGACTCAGGACCCTTACTTCCTGATATTTATCCAAATAGGAAAAGAAAAGGTACATCAGCAGCTGGGCTGAGGAAAGGCTCTACTCTCCTTGCAGGGGTGCACTCATTAGCAAGCCACGTCACCCTACACAGTCAAGTTCTGCACCCCAGGGCCCGGCAGGATGGCTCAGTGGTCTAAAGCGCCTGCTTGGGAAAGCTTGGGCAGCTTCAGGGACCGCAGTTCTATCCCCGGCACCACATGCTGCGCCAGCCCTACCCTCAGGGCAGGCTGAGCCGGCCAGAAAAATTAATAAACAAAAGTTCTGAAACAAGAAAAAAATAAAAGAAAAGAAAAAAATTCTTTTTTTTTTTGGGACCGGGGTTCAAACTCACAACCTTGCACTTGCCAGGCAGGCACTGTGCCAGAGAGCTATCTCCCCAGCCCCCAAGAAAAAATTCTTTAAAAAAAAAAAAAAAAAAAAAAGTTCTGCACCCCAGAAGGGCTGGCCTCGGTCCACACAGCCCAGCCTTGCATTGGATGGAGGGGTTGCTCACAGGAGAGCTACAAGCGATTCCATGAAAGACCTTCTGCAAAAGGCAAAATGCCAGTTAGGAGCTGGGCGGGAGGCACTGCCCCAGGAAATCATTGTGTAGAAACTGCTCGGTGGGGTCGATTCTGGTGGTGGATGTAACATGGTACACTCACCCAGAAACAGAACCATGGCCTGAGGAGCCAGGGCGGCTGGGCACATCATGGGAGGTGACCCTGTCGGGGCGGGGCAGCAATGCGAGGCACTCACCCTCCAGAGTGGACTGTAGTGGCCCAATCCGCCCCATCCGCCGGAACCTCCACACGTGTCTGGATGCTGGTACGTACAGCTGGGTGACCTGCGGAGACATACCACCCTCAGCACTGCCATCCCAGCCTGAACGGAACCACCTCTTCCATCCATCTCTCCTGTCCAGGCTGCCCTGCCATGTACTCACACTGGCCAACGCTTAGTGCTTTTGCACCAAATCACACATTACTTGCCTTAATGATATGGAGTACTTGGGCATACTGAATCTCCAAAGCAATATAATTAAGCTACAAAGTGAAACGCATCAGGTTTAAAATGAACAACTGTTTACCATTATCAACTGTGTATTTCCTCATACAGTTGTTTTTCAATTAACTTGGTTAAGTGAATATCCAAGGAAAACAGGCACAGAACATTTCTTAACTCTTGTTCCACTCACTCATACCTTGTTTTTCAGAAGAGCCAAGCCTTTCACTGCCCAGTCTGAGCTGTGCTCACCACACCGGCAAGCTGCCATCACCCTGCCTGTCCTTTTGTCCCACGGGAGTGATGCACTTTCATTACAGGACCTGTGAAAGGTCCTCTGGCCCCAGACAGCTGCAGAGACTGCTGCCACCTGAGTACCCAGGGACAGAGGGGGCTGCCAGGAGGAACATGCCAAGGCCTTGCCCAGGCCTGGCACTCTCAGATGTGGATCTAGCGTACACACCCTCCTGAGGTACCAGCTGGGAAACACTCGCAACAGAAAGATCACACACCACCGGACTGACCCTAGGAAGGCACACACAAAGCTCACAACTTCTTCGTACAGCAGTATCCCAAGTATTGAGCAGGCTTTGGATGTGCTACTCATGCATGTGGTCCAGTTGCTTCTGCTTACTATCTGGATATCTACTGCAGCTGCCTTCATGGTCCATTAGCCAGTGTCCCCAAGATGGTGCCCATCCCTCTCCTGTGGCGCAGCCCACTCTCCTCAGCCAGGGCAGCCCTGGCCCCGGACATGAGCCTGGGGCAGTTGTCCCGCTACACCCACTGTCCTGAGCCTGGTCAGTGGGCAGAGTGAGGCCACAGGTGAGCTGTCTCGTGAACATGGCTCCATCTTGTGGGTCTGGTAACCAAATGGCTCTGTAGCTGTGTCACTTCCAGGCCCTCTCCCCCCTTTCTCAGTCTCAACTTGCACAAAGCCCCAGTGGAAAGCACCCACAGTCCTCTGTGACCCTCCTGCGCCTGCTTCAGCTCAGGCCTGCTGCACTTGTTCTGACATCAGACATGAGTGTGCCAGCGTTAGGCCAATCTGAGCACCACAGCACATCAAAGACACGACCTGCCTCTTGTACGGAAGCTTCTGCACATGTGCAGAGTGCACACCGCAGCTGGTGCACTAGTGGGCATTCCAGACTGACTAGGAACTGGCAAGAGGAAGCTGACCAACCATCAATACTGAGTCACACAGTAAGGGAGAAAATGAACTTTTTTTTTTTATCATTATTCTTTTTTTTTCTTGTTTCAGAGCCTTTATTTGTTTATTCACTCATTTTTATGGCCGGCTCAGCCCACCCCGAGGGCAGGGCTGGCGCAGCATGTGGTGCCGGGGATCGAACCGCGGTCCCTGAAGCCGCCCAAGCAGGCGCTTTTGACCACTGAGCCATCCCGCCGGGTCCCAAAAGTGAACTTTTTTAAGTTACATTTTTTTTTTTTTTTCTTTTGGAGACAGGGTCTCGCTATGCAGTTGAGGCTGGCCTTGAGCTCACTTTTGTAGCCCAGGCTGGTCTCGAACTCACACCAATCCTCCTGCCTCAGCCTCCCGAGTGCTGGGATTACAGGCATGAGCCACCACGCCCGGCCTTTAAGTTACATTTTTAAAGGACTTAATCTTCATCCCCAAAAGATAGATGCATATATTTATACATACATAAATACATGTATATATTTACATACTTATTTTTTGAGTACCAGGAATGCAACTCAGGACCTTGTACTTGCCAGGCAGGCGTTGTGCCACTGAACTACGTTCCTGGCCCATAATACATACATGCATGCATACATACACACACACATACGTATATGTACATATATATCATATAGACATATATAGTGAAAAAATACTAAAATATTAAATATGAAAAGGATCCTTCAGTAATACCTTATCTGCCTTAATGTCTTCTTGTTCTGACAGCCAGTGATTTGGAGGACAAAAGTTTCTCCTGGTGTCTCTGGACTTCAGCATTTTCACTAGGTTGGTGATAACCTGGAGAAAGAGAATAGAAGACGTCACACAATGCTCAGCAGCCACAGTGGTGCATGGTGAGCGCCACCACAGTCAGGCATCAGGGGTTCTTGGTGCTGGGATGGGGCATGACTCCACATGCCTGGAAGAGAAGGGGACTGAGGACCCCCACTGACATAGCCCCGCAAGGGCCCCTCTTGAGAGCCTACCAACCGAGCCAACAAGTTTAGGAAGAGTAACTCATGTATGTGCACATATGATGGGTCTCCTAACTATGCAGCTCAGGCTGGCCCTGAGCTCACTTGCAGCCCAGGCTGGACTCAAACTCCTCACAAGCCCCAGCCTCCCAGGTGAGTGCTACACTTACAAGTGTACACTACCACCTGCCCCCCGTCTTCTTCTTTATGCAGTACCAGGAATTGAACTTGGGACCTTGTGCTTGCCAGACAGGCACTTACGCCACTGAACTATCTTCCCAGCCCTCTGGCTTTTTTTGTAATGGGGACTGAACCCAGGTTTTTCCACTGAACTGTACTCTCAGACCTTTTTTTTTTTTTTTTGAAATATAGTCTGGTTAAGTTGCCTAAGGTGGGCTCAAACTTGTGATCTTCCTGCCTCAGAACACTCAAGTCTCGCTGACTTTTTTGTTTGTGAAAACTAACTGGGGAACTAGTGCTGAAGCTGTGAAACACAAACCTGGAAATAACAGTAGCTCATCTGAGCTACAGTGAGGGCCAGCTCCACTTCTATGTCCTGAAAAGCATTTCCTATTCTTCTGAGAAACACGGAAACAAGACAAAGTAGAACAGTGCACCCTGGGTCTGTCTCACACTGCCAGAGGGGAAATATCACACGCTCTTCCTATGAACCTCTAACTCCTCACCAAGCCTCTCCCTTCTCCAGGGTCCCATCTTCCTTGCTGACCTGTGTAGAAACAGCTTCCTTTAGGGTGAGGGTAGATGTGGGGCTGTCTCTTTGGCCCTGGTCCCCTCCTTGTATAACTGACTCTCTTGTGCCATGGGGACACCAAGGGTGGCCTTGGGCTACCTGCAGGAGCCATGCATGGTGCCATGCTGAACTCATGCCCTCTGCTCCTAGATGCTGGGTCACATTACATGTCCAATTTTGGACAAAGTACCCACAGAGCCAATCTCAGGGCTCAGCACCTGTCGATTCCTCCTTGAACGAGCAGTTCAATGCTGGTCAGTTCAGCACCTCTGAGGAGCTTGGATCCACTCATAGTGTTGCAACTCCCCCCTCCTACACACCAGCAGGCAAAGACCCCATGGAGGGCTGACTCCAACCCACCTGCCACACTTGCCCTGCTCCTCTCTATCCAATCCCTGCTGATAAGGACATTCACTCTCCTAGAAGAGCCAGGGCAGCTCATGCAGGAGGCACGCTGCAACTACAACCCAGTCAGAATCCAGCAACAGATGCTGCTCTGGCTCCGGACACAGGGCTAGCAGCTCTTATAACAGAACTCTGTTTATTTGATGTGTTAACTCTCGTCACCACCACACCAGGTTCTTCGAATGCTAATACAAACTTTAGGCTAGCTAAATACGTACTTCGTATGATTGAATATTACTGCTTGCTCTTAAGAAATGTTACCTTTGTTTGTTTTTGGTGCCAAGGACTAAACCTAGGGCTTCCAGCTTGCTAGGCAAGCATTCTGCCACTGAGCCAAATCCCCAGCCCTAGAAATCTTAATTTTCTTTTTTTTAACCTTTAAAAAAAAATTATTTTAAAGAGAGTATAATAATAATTAATATAACATAAGAAATGTACATATTTAGAAGACAAGATGACAGGTATTCAAGTAGGTACTACTTGGAATAGTATATATATATATATATATATATATATATGTATTTTTTTTTTTTTTTTTTTTTTTTTTGAAACAGGGTCTCACTGTACAGTTCAGGCTGGCCTTGAGCTCAGTTTTGTAGCCCAGGTTGGTCTCGAACTCTGACGGATCCTCCTGCCTCAGCCTCCCGAGTGCTGGGATTACAGGCGTGCGCCACCACGCTTGGCTTTTTTTTTTTTTAATAGTAGATATTTAGAATGCACAACTGTTACACTATATTATGAACAACTTGCATTAAATACAAATGAAATTTGTAAGCAGGTTTCTCAGTACTAAAAAGGTCAGCAAACAACTGCTCAGAAACACAGACCCCTCCTGAGGCCCCCTGATGAGTGTCACGATCCCACCCATCTGAGGGGTCACTCACTGGCTGCTTCACTCAAGCATCTCACCCCCTAGTGAGAAGTGCTCTTAAGCACAACCTGCATCCTCATATCGCAGCACAAACAACATCGCCACCAAGAGCTGATACCCTTGAAGAATGATGGCCATCCCTGTTGGATTGCGTTTCTGAGTGGAGATGACTGACATTTATCCCATCATAGCCAAAAGTAAGAAGGGTTCTTGGTTTTGAGCTGGGTAGACTGCCTCAAGGGCAGGTCTAGTGGGTCCTGGAGATCAAACAGTGGTCCCCTGTGACTGACTGACTTTGCTCAAGTAAGTACATGTAACCCAAATTTTGCAAGACAACTGGAAAATAAAATGATATAACAACATACAAGCCTCTCTGATCTTGATTCTTTTTTTTTTTTTTTTTTTTGAAATTTTTATTTATTTATTTTTTCTTGTTTCAGAACATTTGTTTATTCACTCATTTTTTATGGCCGGCTCAGCCTGCGCTGACGGCAGGGCTGGCGCAGCATGTGGTGTCGGGGATTGAACTGCGGTCCCCTGAAGCTGCCCAAGCTTTCCCAAGCAGGCGCTTTAGACCACTGAGCCATCCCGCCAGGCCCCCTTTTTTTTTTAAAGAATTTTTACCTGCTGGGCATGGTGGCTCACGCCTGTAATCCCAGCACTTGGGAGGCTGAGGCAGGAGGATTGGTGCAAGTTCGAGACGAGCCTGGGCTACAAAAGTGAGCTCAAGGTCAGCCTCAACTGCACAGCAAGACCCTGTCTCAAAAAAAAAAAAAAGAATTTTTTTTTTTTTTTGTGGGGCCAGGGTTCGAACTCATGACCTTGCACTTGCCCAGCAGGTACTTGTGCCTCGGAGCTATCTCCCCAGCCCCCAAAAAAGAATTTTTAAATTAAATTTTTTTTTCTTTCAGAACTTTTGTTTGTTTATTTATTTTATGGCCAGCTCAGCCTGCCCTCAGGGCAGGGCTGGTGCTGCATGTGGTGCTGGGGATGAACCAAGGTCCCTGCAGCCACCTAAGCTTTCCATTTTTTTTCTTTTTTTTTTTTCTTTCTTTTTTTGTCTTTTTCAGACAGGGTCTTGTTATGCAGTTCAGGCTGACCTTGAGCTCACTTTTGTAGCTCAGGTTGGTCTCGAACTTGCACCAATCCACCTGCCTCAGCCTCCCGAGCACTGGGATTTCAGGCGTGCGCCACCACACTCGGCACTTGCCTAAGCTTTCCTAAGCAGGTGCTTTAGACCACTGAGCCATCCTGCTGTGCCCTGATCTTGATTCTGATATGCACAATGTAAGTAAAACTCAACGGGGCAGGTAATTCTGTAACATGCTTCCCACAGTGACTTGATCCATGCACCAGTGGTCCAGGTCACCAATGGCCAGTGATGCCTGGACATCAGTGGTCGAAGATATGCAGCAGTGATATACAAATGATGGCCCACCGCGAATGTGTTGAGATGCAACACGAAGCCCACAGTGGTCCATGTGCACTCTGCAAGTGGAGGCTGTGGAAAGACTATCCAAGGACAGCCTGTCTGAGCTCTGGCTTCCAGGCAAGATCAGAAGAGTGAAGTTTGAGGAAAGTGAGGAAGGACAATGTCCCCAGGGAATGGAAGCTGCAGTGACTTAGTGGTGCTCCACCCTCTACCTCAAGCCAGTGCTGATTCTTGCCCACCCTTCCGCTCTGGGTGGTGAGGCAGCACAGGGCAATGACAGTGACCACAGCCAAACAACCTCTAGTCACTATGGTATTTTTTTCCAGTTGTAAACCTGGAATATTTTGAAAGAAAGCATTCTCTAGCATAGGTTTAGCACAAGAAATAATACCAAAATCAGCAAATGGGACGACATCAAATTGAAAAGCTTCTGCACAGTAAAGGAAACAAGAGACAGATTGAAGAGACAGGTCACTAACTAGGAAATGGAAGAAAGCATTGCCAGCTGTTCTTCTGATAGAGGACTAATACTCAGAATACATAAAGAGCTCGAACGAATGACTCAAGCAAAAAATGGGCAAATAAAGGGACTATAGAGGACAAATGTCCAGTAAGCACATAAATATGGCCTCATCCTTAGTCATGAGGGCAACGCAAACCAGAGCAACTCTAAAATCCTACCTTACTCCAGTCATAAAGGCTGTCATGAAGAACACAAAAACCACCAAATGCCAGCAAAGAAGAGAGGAAAAACATACTTCCACACTGCTGGTGGCAATATAACCCAGGCCAACCAGTACAGAAGTCAGTTTGGAGTTTCTCAAAAATAAAACAGAAATTCCACTTGATCCAACTCAGTCAGCCTCTCCTGGGGTATTCCTGAAAGAGATGAAGCTGTGACTCACAGTGAGCTGTGCACATCCATGCTGACGCAAAGCCTCTTACAAGAGCTACACCCTGCATGCAGTATAGTAGGTACCCATCAGCGGATGAATGGATAAAGAAAACAGAAATTGTCATTTGCAAGAAAATGGATGGAACTTTTTTTTTTTTTTTTTTTTGGTCTTTTTGAGACATGGTCTCGCTATGCAGTTCAGGCTGGCCTTGAGCTCAGTTCTGTAGCCCAGGCTGGCCTTGGACTCACACTGATCCTCCTGCCTCTGCCTCCCAAGTGCTGGGATTACAGGGGTGCATGACCATGACCAGCTTGATGGAATTTGGGACAGTAATTTGAAGTAAGTCCAATACAAAAAGTTGCATGTTACATGGTCTCCATGTGAGCAACTAAAATATAAATGAGGAAAATGAAGGAAAGATGAGAGGAAACAAAAGGTGGACTTTGCAGAGCTGGGGAATAGGAATCAGAGAGAGAGAGAGACATGGGGCGGAGAAAGGAATCTAAGTGATTGAGAGGTGTCATGTACATGTGTCAGCTTCCCCAGGGAAATGTAACAGCGGTGCACTCGAAGCACACACTGGTAGAAGAAAAATGAAGCACTACAGAACTACTTCCTGATGAGCTGCCCAGAAAAACCCCAAATGACTCTCCCAGACAGGACAGGTCTATAGGTAACAACAGCATACCGTCAGGGTTATCAGAGCACTGCTGTTGCTTTTACTCAAAAAAAAAAAGAAGAAAAAGAGAAAAAAATTAAATTCAGAAAAATAGAAATTAACACCAAGACAGCGAGGCCATGTCTCACGGACCCCTGTCTGTTCGGGAAGGCACCCCCGTGGCTGCGTCATACCACACCTTCAGCCAGCTCTGGCCAACGTCGGTCACTGGACACAAAGACGCATCACAACAGGATTCACTTGCTCCTCACACAGCTACAGCAATTATAGCTATAAATTATATTTCAAGAGTTTATAAATTTGATAAATGCATAAACTGTTTTAGTGGTGTCGGTGAAGGGCTTGCAGAGTGACCTCCATTCTTGCAGTGACAGAGAAAGATGACTCTATCCACTTAGAGTGAGCAAGCTTCTCCGAAAGCACCCAGCACCTCTCACACAAATGAACTGTGGCCGCCAGCACGGAAATGGAAATGGAGCACAGGAGGAACCAGGGCTGTCATCAACAGCTCTGCAGGAAACAGCACCAGCCTGGAAGTCTCTGCCAGGCTGCACTCTGTTCCCTCTGCTCCATCTCCCTTGGGCACTGGGGCAGGTGAAGATTCAGACTGGACCGGCCTGCATCATCTGCCTCGAGGGCATGCAGCTCCACTGTGTGGGGCGCCTGCAGGGCTGCCCTGCCAGAGCGCGCTGCCCCACAACACGCAGGCCTACCTTGAGGGACAAGGCGCTACTCCGAGGGAGCGCTTTTATTTTGCCTCATAAAGATTGTTTTTCCTTAAAAGAAAATGTATAGATGCTGACTACTTGTGAGCAGTGTTCTGATATCTGCTGCTTCGAGAGATCAGTTCAGTAGCAGGTAACATAAAATGGTTTTGGGTGGCTTTTTTCATGAAACAGGAATCCTTTAAATAATTTTATCATAAGCTCAGATTTCTTTTTTTTTTTTTTAAAAGAATTTTTTATTTTATTTTGTTCTTATTTCAGAACTTTTGTTTGTTTATTTATTTTTATGGCTGGCTCAGCCTGCTCTGAGGGCAGGGCTGGCACAGCATGTGGAGCTGGGGACTGAACTGCGGTCCCTGCAGCCGCCCAAGCTTTCCTAAGCAGGCGCTTTAGAACACTGAGCCATCCTGCCGGGCCCCTCAGATTTCTTAAAAAGTGAACTTTCACCGAATTCTTAAACCTTTCAATAATGAATAAGAGAGCAATGAGTTACTATGAGGCATATAAGAAAAACCTCACTACAAAAATTTTATTTAATGCTTAAGGAAAACAAAACAGGGCCAGGGTGGAAAATGTCTTATATAGCATCATTAAATTCAGAGATTTTTATGTCTTAAAAGATAATCCTATTACATGAAACTGAAGAGCTCTCAACAGGGCTATAAAACAATGAGATTAGTTGCCACTGTAGACAGAACCTGTACTCTGTCTAAGAGAAAGTGTTAGTAGCATGGATCTCAGAGTTTAATTAAATACGTACTGATAGGAAAACACATATGCCACCATAATACCCACACCTCGGAAAAGCTTACACAAGAATTATAAGCCTCATATAGGCGTGACAGATTATTTTGAACTAAGAGAAGTTGCAAAGTCACCAATCTTCAAGAAAGGACCTACAAAAGGCTCAACATGTGACCTTTAAAGTTTACCTAGGAATACAGACAGGTAATTAAAACAAATTGTGCAAACATGTATTACATCAATCTGTACAAATTATGAATTCAATGATGCATTAGTCCTGTATTCATGCAATCAAAACATTATCAGTTACTTTCACTGCAGCTAATGCTCATGCTCCTAAGTGAAATGTGTTGTAAAACCAGGCAGAATGGGCTGGAGAGAGACTCTCGCGGACTTGTAGGATGAATAAGCACTCCTTAATTAGCCCATCAGGTTAAGTGCAAGCATTAAGGGGCCTTTCCTAAAGTCTAGCTTGACATCTTTCTCCAAACATGGCCAAGAAGAAAGTTCCATTAGCAATATTAATACAAGCTTAGTTGATCATTTTCATTCAATTAACTTCTTTCAATTAAATAGATAGCTTTGACAAAAGCAGTGATGAAAGACCTGGGGGGACAGCTGATGACTCGAGCTGAACATTAGTGTGCGAGGGGTCGCCAGTACTAAACGGACTGTAAATCTAGCATTCAATTTGGAAAATGCATTTCTTCTGCTCTCGCTCCTTTAATGAGCGATTTTAGCTGACTAGATGTGTTTGCTGCAGAAATTT
Source organism: Myocastor coypus (assembly GCA_004027025.1). Lineage (NCBI taxonomy): Eukaryota > Metazoa > Chordata > Mammalia > Rodentia > Myocastoridae > Myocastor > Myocastor coypus. The sequence continues at coordinate 41,930 of PVJA010012996.1, forward strand.
CATGGGAAGTCAAGAACCTTTTCTTTTTTTTCTCCCCACCAGTACTATCCTCAATGACGGTTATTTCCTGCCAACATTCTGGCCATGGCAACTCATAGATCCTTTTCTGACTGGTTAAAAAACAAACACACTTTAGAATAATTCATACACAACTTGGATTAAAACTTAGTGGCCAATTAAAGTTTAATGTTTTGAAGCAATAAAGTCTGTAAAAAATATTTTAGTGAAAAATAAAAACGTTTAAAATTTTTTTACTTATATTTTACCACAGGATATAAATCACTAAGAACAATTTACAACAAAATAAAGATGATTTTTCTTTAAAGTTTTGCAAACTAAAAATCATTCCTGAGCCAGGGGTGCACGTATGTATTGCAGCGCTTGGAGGCTGGGGCAGGAGACGCCTTTAAGTTCGAGGTCAGCCTGGACTGCATACTGAGTTCAAGGCCAGGCTGAACTGTGAGGATCAAAACCCATGTTTCTATTCTTCTGAAATGAATGAAGCCAAAACAAATCTGTGTGCACCATCCAGCTCAGTCCCCGACCGAATGCGCTCACTGCTCACCTTGAACAACTGCACCCAGCGTTTCTGTTGCATCTGAATGCACTGCTGCATCTCAGAGCTGCTCGTGGCACCAATGCTCCGGAAGGCAGCACTGTACTCTTCCCGAATCTCTGGCTTTGTCTCGGGGTAGGCCAGCTTGATAATCCCGAGGCAGGCGTCACGAAGGCAGCGAGACAGCATGACCAGCTCCTCCAGCGTGAAAGGCATCATGGACGATTGTCTCTGACCTGCAACTGAGCAAAAGCCCGCGGCGAAGCACAGGCTTCCTGGTCTCATGTCTCCATTTCTTAGCATATATTAAAGGGCTGTAAAGGCTTGGACCTTTCCATGTCTACAAAAATGTACAAGCTGTGTGGGCGGCCACACCCTGATTCCCCCAAACACTTACCTTCTATGGGATCACCAAAGAACTCATTATCATGGATGGAAATCAGTGAATGACTGAACAGAGAGCTGAAGAGGTAAAAGAGTGGGATGATGCGACTTGAGTCTTCAAAAGACATGGGAGAGCCCCGGGATATCACCTGAAGCAGTGGCACGGTGGACCTGAAGCCAGGGAGCAGGAGACAAAGCAAGGCACTTACTTACTTTGGGATCGGCCTTAGTTCAGGCACTCATTGAGAAATGGCATCAGACAGTAACATTTACATTAACAAACTACTCAAAGGAAAAAGGAGGCTGGTGACTGGCACTAGCACACCGAATCACTGTCCTTCGATCAAGGGGACAGCCAGTGACTGAGAGTTACTGTTAGACTCAGGCTCCACTCCCTAGGACGAAAACCAGCCCTTTCCCTCAACGTACATCCACAAAGGCCAATTCCCTGGCACATGCCTTTTATCCAGTTCCCTCTCTCCAGGAGTTAAGATGTTCCCCACAGGAGCAAAGCTCCTACTCATCACCAGGCCTCTTTCCTCCTTCCCAAGGTGGATGGCATCCTGTGACCACACCTGCTGTCACTGGCCCCAGAGGGTCTCAACAGCACCACATCGGGTTAGTCTCTGGACAAGATGGGACTGCTTCACCCAGGAAGGGCTACAATCTGCAGGGCATAATAATGCCTGCCAGCAATACCAGAGTACTCACTTGGGAGGCAAGTAAAGCAGGACCACAAATTTAGGGCCAGCCTGGGCTATACAGTGATACCTTGTCTAAATTTAAAAAGCAAAACCAAACAAAATAGCCTGGAGTTACGATTCCTTCAGTTTTCTTCTGTCTCCTGTTAAGTCTGGTTCCTCATCTTGTGGATGGAACACTCAGTAACAGGTTCACCCCAAAACTCCAAGTCCCTGCAGGTACCAGATCAGTGATGTGTTTCTAGACCTGAGGGTGATGGCCCCGTCCTACTCCCCAATCTCTACTCCCACAAAGCTCCAAGTGTGCATTCAGTTTGGCCCCACAGGACTCAAACACTGTTCCTGTGAGAGTGGGGGTGGAAGCAACCCCACCTGTTGTGCCAGGCCAGGTGCTGGAAGAACAGGACTCAAGGCAGCCTCAATTCTGCGTCCAGACACAGCAGAGCAGCTGAGGCCAGCAGCCTGCGTGCCTCTCAAGTCTGCAGTCAGAGGCTCTCTCATCCAGCACCCTACTGAACGAGGCCATGAATGCATGAAAGCTGTCCATCCAAAATAAAATATAGCAGGGACAGATAAACAGGGACAGAGGACAGTTGTGTTACTTTGTAAAGACGACCTAGGCAGAAAGATCAGGGCAATTAACCCACATTAACATATTTGTTGTTTTTAATCCCAAGGGGTGAGCAAAGGAATTAGTTCTTAAACTTGAAAGAAGATAGGACAGGCAAGCAGGGCCAGATTTGATGGACAAATGGAGCGGGCCACTGGTTCTCTGCTGGCCACACTTCCTGTTCTAAGCGCCTACTCAAACATTCACTGAGAAGGACAGCACAGACTTAGGAGCAAATGAAAAGTCCATCATTTCCTGCAATGGAAAACAGGCCTGTAACTTAAGAAGCTGTTGGTTGAAGTACCAAGCATCAGAGACCAACCTCAGCAAGAGGGCATGTACTCTCTGGGGTCCCCCCAGACCACTGCACAAGCCTCCTCCAGGAGGGATATGCCCTACACCTGTAGGTTCCATGTGGACAGAGCACCTGGTTATGTGCAGCAAGTGGGTGCCTGTTAGGGAACAGCAGCCAGCTGGCTGGGAGCTGCCTCTACTTCAACAAGGACACAGAACTGCCCTATTCCAATAAAAACAAAGTACACCAACCAAAGCATAACTCGCAGTCTGAGGCAATTGAGCAGCTGCCGGCCACCCACCTGCAGTCAGGCATCCCTCTGCAGCCTGGGGTGAGGAACCAAGGAATTTGCATTTCAACTAGTCCCCCTAAGAGCCTTCTACTCCGCATAGCCAAGAGTCCCAGCTGTTAAGTCTGGCTGTGAAGCCAGCTTCAGATTAAATTCAGTTCCAAGGGGACTGGGGAGATAGCTCTGTGGCACAAGTGCCTGCCTGGCAAGTGCAAGGTTGTGCATCTGAACCCCGGTCCTGCCAAAAATATAAATTCAGTTCCATTTGCAAAGAGTCAGGTTTTTTGGTTCAATCATTTTGTTTTGTTGATCAGGATTTCACTATGCAGTTCAGGCTGGCCTTGAACTTAATGGTAGTCACCTAGATTTGGACTGGCCTTGAACTCAGAGATCCTCCTGCTTTAGCCTTTCAAGTGCTAGGATTACAGACGTATGCCACCACCTAGGGCCAGGCACTTCAATTTAAACTTTCTTCCCAATAGTAAATATGGCCAGACACTTACTATAAATCATGAATATACTGGAAATCTCTTCAGAGATTTTGTTCTAATAAACAAATAAAAATAAATACAAATTCTCAACTGTTTGAGAAATAGGGTTTTCAAAACCCTGTCTTTATCATCTTTCACAATATTAATAAGCTAATGTAATTAACAGTATCTCATTTTTCTTTCACACATCATGATTCCATTTCCTTACCAAGCGACAAGCGCCATAAACAAAGAAGCAATCAGCAAGCGGCCCGTGGCCACGTCTCCGTTGCCAGGCTGGAGTACTCACAGATAAATGATAATTTCCTGTCCTAATGATCCCAATCTCCCTTTGCCTTAAGTAAACTTGTCACTCATGAAAACAACACTGGCACCGTCAAATGTGGCTGACGTGCCCCCAACCACAACTCAGGGAAACAGCCATAACCTTTTATTTCATACAGTGTTTTTCCAAATACCAAACTTTTAGCTGCTTTTTTTTTTTTTTTTGGTGGGACTAGGGTTTGAACTCCCAACCTTGTACTTGCCAGGCAGGCACTTGCGCCATGGAGCTACCTCCCCAGCACCTGTCAAGCTCTTTTAGAATTTTTTTTAAAAATTTTATTGTATTTATTTTATTTTATTTTTTTTTTTTAAGTTTTTTTTTCCTTGTTTCAGAACTTATGTTTGTTTATTTATTTATTTATTTTTATGGCCGGCTCAGCCTGCCCTGAGGGCAGGGATGGTGCAGCATGCGGTGCCAAGATCGAACCGCGGTGCCTGCAACTACCTAAGCTTTCCTCAACAGGCACTTTAGACCACTGAGCCATCCCATACTGGGGACTGAACTCAGGACCCTGTGCTTGCCAGGCAGGCACTTACTCTACTGAGCTATCTCCCCAGCCCTGTCAAGTTGTTTTAGATGACTGTTGATTTGTGAAAAATCACAGAGCATTTGAGTCTCACCAGCTGTATGGACATCAAATATTCCTCTTTACTCACTGCAGTGAGTAAAGGACTGAATAAAAACCACAGACATAATCAAAAGAAACTGTCCATAAGCTGACACTCTCCCTTGTACTTGGAGGTAGCCTTAGGCTAGCGACGTAACCGGTTTCAGTGTACAAAGGGTGGGAGTCCATGACTGCTAAGAGGCCACCGGCATGACAGGGTCTCTATGTGCCACACGCCCCATGCCTCGGGAAAGCCCTCTATGCCTGCTGCGTCTCACAGCTCAGTGGCCTCATGTTCTGCACTGACCTGTTCAACCGCTATCAGCCACAGCACAGGCAGTGCACTGGAGAATTCTCGACAGCTGACCCACTGAACCCTCTTCTAACTGCCTGTCCTGCCCTGCATCCAGGAAGGGCTTCCCTGAGCAGGACACCCTGCTCCCCACACGTGGTCCCTGACTGCTGTGCTCACAACAGTGAGCAGGCCCTCTAGCTGTACCTTGTGTTCACGCACGTGGGCTATGCACTTCATCTTCTGATGTCACAGTAGTGTGGGATTGACTCAGATTGCAGACTGAGGAAAAAGGTTGCACAGTACTGTGTCATAGTGGGCCAGGTCAGTTTTCCAGGAAAGATTTTTAAGTGTGAAATGTGTACCTATGATGGTTTCAATTAAAAAATATGTATATAGGGGGCTGGGGAGATAGCTCCATGGCACAAGTGCCTGCATGGCAAGTGCAAGGGCTTGAGTTTGAACCCTGGTCCACCCCCCCCGCCCAAAAAAGGTATATAAAGATGCTGGCTCAAGATGTATAATGATTCATATGTGGAAAGGCAAATTTTTTTTTTTTAATTTTTATTTTATTTTTTTCTTGTTTCAGAGCCTTTGTTTGTTTATTCACTCATTTTTATGGCCGGCTCAGCCCACCCCGAGGGCAGGGCTGGCGCAGCATGTGGTGCCGGGGATCGAACCGAGGTCCCTGAAGCTGCCCAAGCTTTCCCAAGCAGGTGCTGTAGACCACTGAGGCATCCCGCCAGGCCCCTGGAAAGGCAAATTATTCAACGAACTTTTAAAAATCAACTTTTACAGCACTTGGGAGGCTGAGGCGGGAGGATCAGTGCTAGTTCGAGACCACCCTGGGCTACCAAAGTGAGCTCAAGGTCAGCCTGAACTGCATAGCGAAACCCTGTCTCAAAAAGACAAAAAAAAAAAATAAATAAATAAAAAAAAAATCAACTTTTACTATGGCTAAACAAAATTTTTAAAATAAGGTCTCACTATGCTGTCCAGGCCCACCTGGGATTCATGATCCTCCTAACTAAGCCTTCCAAGTAGTGGTATAGAGGAACATGCCACCACACCAGGCTTCAACTGTTTTAATTCATAATGTAGTTAAACTTGCTTCAAATCTATTCTCACTGTCAAAAAAGTGTATGGTAATAGCACCAAGTGGAATGAAGACTTTCAAATGACAATTTAAAAACATATACCCTGAGATAAAGTCATACTCTCAGAAGTAGTTTTTCTTTTCATAAAATTAAGGCCATTGAAAACTGTTTTCTAATAGACCCTCACAACATTCTTTGGTGGGGGCCTTTTCTGCACATTTGTAGCACCTACCCTGTGATCATCTGCGTGGTCATGGAAGAGATAAGAAACCAGAGATGCCGCAGGAACCTGGCATTGAAGGCTAAACTGTAGAGGAGCCTGAAAAGAAATGGGTAAGTCAGAACAACTGCAGTGAGCAAATGTTTATTCTATTAAAAACACAAACAAAAATGCACAAGTCCCCAGCCACACATTGAAGACAAGGTACACTTCAGAAAACACCCACATTTAAAAAACCACATGCCCAACAAGGGCCATCTGCAAGTATTAAGTGTCACCAAGCCAGGCCTGTCCAGCACTGATGCTGAGGGTGCCTCACAGGAGGGAGGCTCACCACACCCCAGCAGCACGCCACCTTCAAGGTCTGCAGCTGCATCCAGCAATTGCTAATCATCCACCTTTGGCCACGTGTGAGACACTAACAGCCTGATATTGCACTTCTTAAAAGAAACAGAAATAACATTCAAGACTTCCAAAACTAGCCTTAAAGATGTATTTGCTGCGGAGTGGACTTAGGGTCTTTGCACTCAACTAACTCCTCAGTCCTTTTTAATTTTGAGACAGGATCTTATCAAGTGGCTCAGTTGCTCAGGCTGGGATTGAACTTGTGATCTTCCTGCCTCAGATTCCCAAGTGCTGTGCTGGGATTATAGGTGTGCACCAATCATGCTCAGTTTAAAAGCAGATTTTATGGATTTATCATCCCTATACACAGGAAGACCTTCATGAACACTGAGGAGCTGCTCCTGCTGTGAGGGACACAGGCTCTAGTCTCCATCTTCTCAGGAAATGAGAGCACAGCGAAGGCACAGGGTGAGGACAGCAGGAAGTGCTCTTGTTATTTAGAAATGAGTGTGTTCTACTAGAAGTGCTTTAGAAGAACTAGAAGGTAGGCCAATAATCCTGCTGATTTAGCACACACAACCAAGAGTGGACTTTCTCACTGTGGACACACAGATGTATCAGGAATGACCCTGGTTGGAAAACTTCAACACAGCAATACTGTAGGAACAGACTTCTGATTTTTAACTACTCATGTGTCTGGTCTCTGTGCCAGGTTTTCTTGTTTGTTTGTTTTGAGACAAGATCTCACTATGTAGCTAAGGTTGGCCTCGAACTCACAGCATCCTCTTTAGCCTCTCAAGCGCTGCAAATGCAGGGTGTATCACCACACCCAACTTCCCTGTGCTTTTTTTTTTTTTTTGGTGGAACTGGGGATCGAACTCAGGCCCTTGAGCTATATCTCCCTGCCTCTCCCCGTGATTCTTGAGCAGTGCTACATCTAAAACATGATTCCTGGGCTTTTCACAACCACAGAAATCAGCAAATGCCTCTGGCCAGTGTCAGGGAATTACATACAGATCTAGAGCAACAGGAGCCCTGTGACTCTGATGACAGAAGTCGGCTTGCGGCAAAGAAGACACCGCAAAACCTTTGTCAAGGGCTCCCAGGCACAGGAGTCTCTTCACAAGTGTCTGATTCCAAGCATGGAAATGCATGAATAGCGATGTAATCATCTAACTAAAATTACTATGTAGTGTACACTTGCAATTCTCTCTGCACTGAATCCTTGTCGATCTTGTAACAGGAGCACTGTAAAATATTTTTTGTTTAATTTTTTTTTATAATGCAAAATATTTTAGCGGACTAAATTTTGCAAGAAAAATGTAGAGTTAAAAACCCATGGGAAAAAAAAAAACCCATGGGGGTGTGGGGGGGTGGGAGATAGCTCAGGGGCACAAGTGCCTGCCTGCCAAGTGCAAGATCCTGAGTTCGATCCCCGGTTCTGAAGAAAAAAAAAAAAAAAAGGAACAGCCTCCTGAGCCGGCAAGGTGACTGAGTGGACTACAGCACCTGCTTAGATAAGCTTAGGCAGCTGCAGGGACCGTGGTTCAATCCCTGGCATCACATGCTGCACCAGCCCCCCGCCCTAGGGCAGGCAGAGAGAACCATAATAATAAAAATAAAAAAACCCATAGGGGGGCATGGAAATAGCTTGGTAGAATAAGCGCTTGCCTGGAAAGTGCAATGACCTGAGTTCAACCCCCAGTCCTGCAAAAAACAAAAACAAAAACAACAACAACAAAAAAACCCATAGGGGCCAACAAGATGGCTCAGTGGTCTAAAGCATCTGCTTAGGCAACCACAGAGACTGGGTTCAATCCCTGGCACCACATACTCTGTCAGCCCCACCCCCAGGGCAGGCTGAGCTGGCAATAACATAAATAAAAAAAACTCATAATAGGACTGGAGAGATAGTTCAGGGGCCTAAGTGCCTGTCTGGCAAACACAAGGTCCTAGAGTTCAATCACCAATGCCGTAAAAACAAAAACAAAAAAAACCCAACAACAACAAAAACCAAAAACACAGTAGATAGGGCCAGCCAGATAGCTCAGTGGATTAAAGTGCCTGTTTAGGGAATGGGGGTTCAATCCCTGGAGTGCCATGCCACGCCAGTGCCAGTGCCCTGAAACAGCTAATGAGACTGGGCATGGTGGTGTGCACCTGTAATCTCAGCACTTGAGAGGCTATAACAAAAGGATCACAACAAGCCCTGTCTACATAGTGAGACCCTATAAAATCTGTACTAAATACATAATAGATAAATATTTTTTAAAAACCCATAGCAGAAGAGAAATAACAAGGCATTTTGCAATGTAAAAAGTCTTAACTATGGTCAAGTAATTTTTAGTGTTTAATCCAAAATACTATATGTGTTATTACTATCAGTATTTTCTGAGTACATGACCAAGATCATACAACACTGACTTTTAAAAACTTCCAATCTCATTTTATTACTTTTAAATTAAAAAAAAAAGGGGGGGGGGGCTGGGGGGATAGCTCCGAGGCACAAGTGCCTGCTGG